>CAUYQV010053127.1:0-31061 GCA_963574575.1 Galagoides demidoff | reverse complement strand
GAGGGTTCGAACCCCCAGCCCGGGCCCGCCAAACAACAATGATGGCTGCAACCAAAAAAAAAAAATGGCCGGGCATTGTGGCGGGCGCCTGTAGTCCCAGCTACTTGGGAGGCTAAGACAGGAGACTTGCTTGAGCCCAGGTGTGGGAGGTTGCTATGAGCTGTGATGCCATGGCACTCTACCCAGGGGGATAGCTTGAGGCGCTATCTCCAAAAAAAAAAAAGAAAGTACCAGATAGCCTACTGAATTGTTAGCTCCTTTATAAGATAGAGACCCCATGCACCTAGCATAGATTTTTTTTTTTCTTTTTGGCCGGGGCTGGGTTTGAACCCGCCACCTCTGGCATATGGGACCCGTGCCCTACCCTTTTGAGCCACAGGCTCCGCCCTGAGCATAGATTTTATATGTGCTAAACCTCAAACTGATCAAAGACTTAGCTTAGGGGGTCCCTGTGGCAAATTATTGTCCTCTTCAATTGACATGTTTTTAGAATACTTATTGAACGAATTGTAGGTTTGAAAATTATGAAGCCCATGAGTGAAGATTTTTAAACGTATACCCCCCAAAATATGTTTTCAGTTTGCTTTCGGAGTTTCATTGTGCAACAGGGTCAGATTGTTCAACACAACATCTATAGAGGTATTCAGCTGGCCAGCTTATTTTCTCAAAGCTTAGTTTCTGGGATCCTTCTCCCCACTCTTTTTTTGGAGTCCTAAAATTTCCTACTCCTTGTAAAAGATAATAACTTAGCTGAAAAACTGACTAGTATTTTGATTTCCCACCTCGTGAGGTGGAAGAGGAAGAAGTTGTAACAGGAGCAAAGTCCTGAAGATAGAAAAATAGGCCTGAAAAGCTTAGATTATATAATGATTGATGAGGGAGGGAGATGTCACGTCAGTCCACGATGAAAGGTTAAACAGCAGCCCAGAAGAGCACAAGAGGTTAATTCATTCATTGTGTTCCACTGACATCCCCTTCCTCCCCCACTTTCTAGGCTCTTGTAGGTTCTGCCTTGAATACAGGCAAATTTTTGGCACTAAACAGGTTCTTGGAGCTTTTGGCTCATTTTATTCCCTTGTTAATAAGTTAAACATTATTAGATGACTTGGCCTAATCACAAAGCTTGTTAGTGGCAGAACCAGGATTAGAACTACTTCCTGCCTATTCAGACTCAATTCTTCTTTCACTTGTCTCCAGATGGCCACCAGTGTCTTCCCTGTGTGCTCATGGCACACCATTCATCAAGAGGTGGCATCCCATTTCCCTCCCCTTGACTTGGTTTGTGACCTCATTTGACCAATAATAGGATGCAGTGGAAATGACATGGGATGTTCAAGTTCAATCCCTAAGAGGCCACAGGTTCTGTTTCCTCCCTCTGGGAAGCCAGCCTCCATGCTTTGAAAAAAGCTTGGGTTAGACTACACAGTGATGAGACCATTATGCGGATGCAGGGAAAGGCCGCATAGATGCACAGCAGCCAAGTGAGGGGAGGAAGCCTTCTCGAATTAGCCAGCTGAGCTCTCCCCTAATTCCTGATCCAGAGACTCATGAGAAGCAGAGAATAGAAAGGCTGCTGGACCCTCTGCCTTTTTATTAACTTGATGGTCATAATTAAGAAACCATGTTTAGATTTCAGACGTCTTATTAAGAGACCTTGTCAACCAACACTTATTTCCACTTATGTCAACAGCTCTTATTGAGACTGATTTTCTGCTTTAACACTGACAATAAAGCTGTAGTTGAAATTACAGTTTGTTAATTTGCTGATCAACCAACCCTGCTATGTGCACATTTACTTCTACTTAGCATATAACAAAGTTTTTTCCAAATCCTAATGTTCTGGTTGTATACTGCTACACATCAGACCACAGAGAACATGGTATCTTAAGATGACACTACTTATTTGCTCACTACTTTGTAATTTGGGCAGGGCTTTGTGGGGATGGCTGGTCCCTGATGCCCCAGCTTCAGCTAGAGCTGGTTTGAAGGCTGAGAGCTGGAATAAAGTGAAGGCAACTCTCTCATGTCTGGTGGTTGGTGGTGGGAAGAAGACTCAAACATCTGGGGACTAGAATAGCTGGTCTAGTCCAGCTATTCAGTCTCTAACTGAATAGAGAATTAGCCATCTCTATTTCCATGAAGGCTTTTTATGTGATCTCTCCAGCATGATGGCTTCATGCTGGCTGATCCTCTGATATGTCCCAAGACATACTCCCCCCAAAAGGGATCACAGCAGAAGCTGCATCAAATTGTGTAACTTTGGAAGTCATATACACCACTTCTGCCCTGCCATTGGTCCACTTGTATTTGAGGAAATGCTCTATAGGCCCCACCTCCTGATGAAGGAGGGCCAACATCACATCATTAGAAGAGCAGATGGTTAGAGGTAGGTGCCACCATATTTGGAAAATACAATCCTGCCTTGCCCAAGTTCCAAAATGCATCTGAAATTCATGCTCAAGCTAAAAACTTGGTAGAAAACCTAAATCCAGAAGCTTAGAAAAAAAAAAAAAACACCTTATTGCCTGTTGCAACACTTACGAACATTAATTCCATTTCCTTCGTGGTTTGGGGCTATAGTTCAATCTCTCCCTCTCCCAGGAATTTTGATTAGAACTGGGGAGGAGAGAATATGAATAATATACCATTATTGCTGTTTCATAAACTCCTCTCTTTTGAAAAATAGATTCATAGCTTACAGATGACACGGTAGAATATTCATAGCAAGATTGAGACATTAGGAATTTAATATCTTTCTGACAGCCATATATTTTAAAGAAAATTAGAATGTATGCTCTTCAACAAGTTTGGGGCGAATACTCATAACTTATTCTGCTATGTGAACATGCACACACACACCACCCCTACTTGTGCAGTGTCTTATTCCTGAAGGATTTCCGGTTTCTCAGACCAGTTTACGTGGCATCATTTTTCTTAAACCTGCCTGTACCACACCAAAGGGATGTGGTGCCTTTGTAACTGTTGTTCGGTAACACTCAAATGCTTGGGACAGGACCTGTGTAATATCTTGCTTTAATTCTGGTAGGAATCATATTATGGCTGAGATTTAGTTAGCAAAATTGAAGTCTTTCCATGAACAGCAAAACTAACAAGGACATTTATCAGTTGGATAAAAGCCGCTATATTTCCATGGCATTTTGTAGTTGTGTTGTGAGCAGCTTCTTATAATTATTACAAGTAAAAATTTAAAAATCCAATAAAAATTATCCATATATTCTCAGACGATTGTGCCTGAGAACTTCTCTATCTGTGGACTGACCTCCAAACCTTGCTTTTCTAACTTCTTATTCTTCTAGAATTAAGTTTGCTTTTGTTATGTTTTCATAATAGCCAGAGACATGATTTGATGAACCTTTTAATGCTGGCTTTCTAGACAATCTTTGTAGACTTCTACTTTGAAGCTTGCCGCATAGCTGTATTACCAAAAAATTCAGTATATATCAAATGTTCGCATTTTAAATCATCTCCTCAACAATGTGGTTTCAGAGATTTTGCTAGTCCTCTGAATCCTGCCATTTCATGTCTGATAATCAAATGTATCACCAATAGAGCCTATCGGTGAATAAATAATTCTTCTATAAAGTGAATTATCCCTTTCGATCATTTCCTGGGAATTTTTCATTTTCATAGTTTCTCTTCAAGCTGCTCAGCTTGCAGACCTTTTTTTCAAGAAGCACAACAATAGAATGAGGGCTCTATTTGTTCCTAGCAAACATTTTAATACTTGAGTCCCTTTTTAAAGGTGTAAATTTGTCTGAAAATTATTAGGAAAAAGAAAACTCTGCTCAATTTCAAACAATGGTAAAAGAATGCTGGGAAGCAACTCTAATTTAGACCAAGAAATATAATTGTTAAGAAATCACGGAGGGCATCTCTGTCACAAGCTGGTGAGATGTTACTTTTCAAGTAGCTTCAGAAGAGGATCCTGTCTGATACAAAGCTGCTGGATCAACACATCTCCTTGCCAAATAAGGCAAGGGCCAGCCAGCCGGCACACTGTGGTTGGCAGGCTTCTGTGTGTGCCTGTTTTGCACAGCCACATTAACCAAGGAAGCTGAGTTCTGAAAGTAGCTTTGACAGGCTACACACTCACAGAAATTGTCAGATAAGATATTGACAGTTAGAAATGAGAAAGCTACTGGAATTATATTTTTTTATCATCCCCTTCAATTTCTACCCCTAACCCACCTCCACCCCACCAAAAAGAAAAAGCGAAGAATGGTTTGAACCTACCCGTTCAGTTCAAGTTGAACTTTAGGCCATGAGCTATGTGACCATATAGATTATCTGGCAGTGTCAGATCTGCAGGGGTTCTCTTAAGCTCACAAGAGTGGTTGGACAGGTGGTTCAGGCTCCCTGTGTGTTTGCTCCACCCTAGTGAAAGGTTCCCGGGAACTCACCTGAGTGCCTTTCCCAGTCTTGCAATGGAGACTACAATTCAAACTTGGTTTAAAAAACAAGAGTCACTTGTGATTTCACCTAATCTCTCTGACTTCTATTTTTCTCTTTGGTAAAAGGAAGATAATCCCACATGCCCTACTTTTTTTTCCTCGCAAGAGTGTTGGAGGGGGAAAATGACAGACAGTAAGTAGTATGAATATTTACCATAACCTAGCCGGTCTGAGCGCATTACGTGTATTGTTCTACCAAATCCTCACAATGGCCTTAGGTCATCATGAGAGATAAAAGTGAGGCTTAGAAAAGGTCAATGCCTCTCTGGCCCAAGCCATATCTAGTAAGTTCAGAGCTAAGATTTGAGCCTGTGTGACTTCTAATAACTAACTAACTAATAACTAACACTGGGTGGGGAACCTGCAGTCTTAAGGAAACTCATGGCCTTCCTTCCTGGTGGCCAGGACTTACATGTGGCCTTGTGACTGAATCCAAATTTTACATTTCTAATCTTTCAGGGGTGCAGCTGAGAAAGAGGAAGCTCTTCTTGCTTCCTATGTTGTTTAAAAAAGAACAATCTTGAAATCTGAAGGCCACAGGTTCCCCACTTTAAATTTTCAAAAAATTATATGTGTATGACACCATATATCATATAAATTTTTGAGAGATGAGGTCTCACTATGTTGCTCAAGTTGGAGTGCAATGGTGTAATCATACCTCACTCTAGGCTCAAGTGGTCCTCCTCCTTCAGCCTCCCAAGTATCTGGGGCTATAGGCACATGCCACCGTGCCCAGCTAATTTTTTTTTTTCCTGTAGAGATGGGGTCTCACTATGTTGCTCAGATTGATCTCAAACTCTTGACTTCAAGTGATCCTCCCACCTCAGCCTCCCAGAGTGCTGGGATTATAGGCGTAAACCACTCTGAACCTCTATACATACATATATCCTTTTTTAAAGTTTCTATTTTTGTCTAGTTGGCAGAGATGATTTTTTTTTTTTTTTTGAGACAGAGTCTATGTCACCCTCGGTAGAATGCAGTGACATCACAGCTCACAGCGACATCACAGCTCACAGCAACCTCAAAGTCTTGGGCTTAGGCGATTCTCTTGCCTTAGCCTCCCAAGTAGATTAGACTATAAGCACCTGCCACAGTGCCGGGCTATTTTTTGGTTGCCATTGTCATAGTTGTTTAGCTGGCCCAGTGTATGTGGCTGGTGCCCTACTCACTGAGCTACAGGTGCTGAGCCAGGCATGATGTTTTTTACAGGTAAGTTTTTTTTAATGATAGTAATATGGCCAGGGTAGAAAATACAAAAAAGTCTAAACTAAAAGAAAAGCCATGTGATGGCAAGTCAAACATAAAAGCATGTTGGATAAGCAGCAACCCACATTTCCCCACCCAAAAGTAAGGCCATTATAACACTTGCGCAGAAGAATAAAGCATTTTAGCACAATGTACATCGTTATCACTGTGGTCTCAAATGAGGATCAAGATGACATACTAACCATAGCAAGTTGTCAGCTTTTCAGTTACCATTAGAAAAAAAAAAAAGAATTATAAAAAGAATTTAAAAAGTAGATTAGTCACAAAATATTCAAGGGAGGTAGGATTTGGCATATACCTTGAGACTCTAAGTTTACTAATGTTTCTAAAGAAAGATTCATTTTTAGAAAACCTAGGAGAAGGTTTCCAGTAGTAGAACAGTTTGCATAGAGTGGTTTAGAATGTACTTATTTGTCAAGAATGACCTGAGTATTGACTCAGGCAAATGTTCATTCTGGAACAGAGCAAAGGGTCAGAGAATTCCTAGAATTCAAAGTTGTACCTTGGCCTCTAGAGAGGCAGAGATGTGAGTAGAAAGCAGGAGCCTGGACTCTGAACAGAAGGAGTTGTCTTTCAAAAGGAGATTGTTACTAGAAATGATGAGTTAGGAGTGTTTGTCTCTGTGCTTTTAGTTAATTGCTAGAAGGAAGAAATCTAAGACCAGGAGGATCCACAGGGCAGGAAAGACATCAGAGAGTCTAAGCAGATAACACATTTGGAGACGAGAGAGTCTCACAACAACTGCAAATGTCTCTGTCCGAACTCCATTCCTCCTGAAAATGGAGGTGCTTATCTTTTCTGTGCTTTATTGAATTCCCTTCTGATTTCAACCATGCTCACACCTGAGAGGAACCACATTTTCATATGCTTCCCTAGACAGGCTTTTACCTACAAGGCCTTTCTCCAGATCCAGAGGCTACAGTGTACCCTCTGAAACCCCTACTTTGTCATCCAAGCTCAATCCTATCTGCTCCACCTCTGTGGCATCTTCAGCACTAACTCAGGAAAGAGAAAGTTCCAGGTTGGGAAAAAAAATTGATTGCTGTGAGGAACACACACAAACATCCCAGAGTTTCAAAGTGCCTCCAATGATAGGCAATTTTCCCAAGATTACACACGCAGTTCCCAAATCCTATATGTCTTGGCCTTTATTCTTCTTTAAGCATGAACAATTCAATTACCTGATTTCTGGCCAATCATAGGCAATGAGTAGAAGGAATAAAAAGAACTGACCTAATCTCTTTCTGGAAAACTTCCCTGAGCTGACAGTTCGTGTAGTCTTTCTCTTTCTGAAATTCTATGGCCTGAATCGTCATATACATTTAATATAGACTTAAATATTTCATGTGAGGGAGCATACATTTTGTCACCCAAATGAAATAATTTGCTGAAAGAAGAGGGAGAAAGTCTTATTCTCTGAAGCACAGAAGGTGCTTACTAAATCCATTCCGTGAAAACAAAATCACCAACCCTAGAATGAAACAATGAGGAAAGTGTAAATTAATGTCATTGTATTTCCTTTGTACACTAGCCAAAAAGTAATTTTATATTGTATCAATCTTATTTCCCTTTCAAAAAATGCCTTTTCAGTTTTCATTTCTCGAATGCCATTTTCATGAAGAACCATTAAAAAGGAATCAGAGATTCATGCTGCTCAGGCAACAAAATCAGCAAACAATGAAAGCCAGGCTAGGCATTGATGGTTATAAAAAGAAATATAAGTCCCTGTCCCTGTCTTTGTTGCTGTTCCACAAAATAATCACCTGCTGTCTGCTGTTTGGTTTATTCTCGCTCTTCATACCAGCCACTTCACAGCTGCCCTCTCTCTCTCCATTTATTCCAGTAATTTCTTCATTCATCAACAGTAACCATCTCTTGAGTTCTCAACTGTATGGCTACCATGTAGGTCTTGTAAGTTGACCTCCACTAGATTGTTTCACTACTGTAAAGGCAAGGCCAATGATGTACTATTTTGAAAGAACAGCAGAACATTTAAAAAGACATAGAATGTCAATCAATTGACCTTTTAGTCCCAATTTTGATTCACCCATTTCCTTATTCTCAGAAAAAAAACAAAAAGTCACACTTTGGTCAACCATTTCCCCCAAGAAACTAGCTCAATGCTCATAGTCTACAAACTTCAAAGGAAATTTGGAGATTTTCTCAGTAATGCTTATTTTTTTTCTTCCTTTTAAATTATGAAAAATATTCACTTACTGAGCAGTGTTTAAAATTAATTTTGACTTCATATATTTATGTTTCATATGTTATTATTTATGGACAAAACTATTCGATGTACAGTTAGTGAGATTCCCCCCGCCCCAAGTGATCCGCCTATGTTTCCAATGAAGAAATTAAACTTGCACTTTTGATGTGTTCACTTTCAATTCAGGACCAATATTCCGATGAAAGATCCTGATCCAAACTTACAGAATAACTTTGATTTCTTTTTCTTCCAATTTCATATGTAAGAGCCACCTAAGTTTTGTTCCACGCTCTAATAATAATGACATCGCTTTCTCTTCTTTCCTAGCATACTACAGAATTTTCCCTCTGTCAATCATTCATGGTAGTCTTATAAATACCCATGTTTATATTAAATACAATGCATGTTTAGAAAATAATTCATTAAACCCTATAAAATGCTAGCATTGTTGTCTTCCTCAGGAAGAGTGAAAGAGCTGACTGAGAGTTGGGCCATTTATAGTGACAATCTAGCAAAATAATCAAGGGAGAAGACTATTCCAAATTCCTCTTCCATTGATTTCATTTACAGAATGCCAGCTGGTTTCAGCACTTCTCTGTTTATAGGAATGCTAATTTCAAGCTTTTCAAACAGAACTTACTTGATTAAGGAAAGTCAGGAATAAAACATGAGCAAGTGGTCCAGTATCAAGTGCAGTCTCCATTCCTCATGCTCACAACTGACTCATGAGATTCCAGTGTCTCAGGGATCTCTATTTGATCTCTTATTCTCAGCTATATAATCTTCCAGATTAAATTGCACCAGAAATAATCTGTGTATGCACCACGGAGAGTAAATCATTAAACAGACACATCTCTGTTCCTCCTCTTTTCCACTCACACATGACTTCGCATGCAGACCTGATCGTTTCACTATAATCTTGCAATTACAATATTATATAACCAGCCTGCTGTTGTTTCCAATTAAAAATATTTTTAAAAAGTGACAAAACCATCCTCCAATAAATGTGATTTAAGGAAACATAAGCTGATCATCCAAGTAATCACACCAGGGATTCAGAGGCAGATCTAAAACACTTTCTTCCAACTCTTTGCCCAATCAAGTCATTTCTCCCTTTAACATACATTATGTATAATCAAAATGTATTTCTGGTGTGAGTACATGGTGGTTCCTTGGGATTTAAGGGATTTTACCTGGAATAGATTTTTTCTTTTTCATAAGATTTAAGCTTTTGCAGAATTAGCTCTGATATGAATAATATTTTCACATAATTGCAAGCATATTTTTCATTCCATGCAAATGTCTAAAGGTGTTTCTCAAGGAAGCATCTAATGCAAATTTTGTTAACAGGAAAAAACATCTTTAAGATAAAAAATTTAACACAGCAGGTAGCTGAAAGGAGCCTAAAAACAGAAACAGCATGGAACATTTCTAAGAGTTGAAACACATAAAAGTATGTTTTTTTTTTTAAGTTCAGAAATAGATCCAAATAGATAAGGCATAAAAATTGCATTACAAATCAGTGTGGAGTGAAAAGAGAGACAGTTCAATATTTCATGCTAAGATAAGTGGGTAGCCTTCTAGAAGGAAAACCTTATACCTTACACCAGGACAAATTCCAAATGAATAAAAACTTTAAAGGTAAACAAAAATTTACCCAAAGCCCTGGATGAAAAACAGGTTATTCTCTTAAAGACTTTGGATATACTAGTCCTTTCCAATTAGTCAAGTCCAAATGCCATAAAGGAAAATATTGATAAATCAGCTACATAAAAATAAAACCTCAGTGGCAAAAGTTACCACAAGCAAGTCAAAAGACAAATGATATGGTGAGATAAAATCTTTGCAACTCAAATTACTAATAAAGGGTTTATCTTCCTAAAATAAGTGGGGGTTTTTGGTTTTTTGGAGACAGAGTCTCACTTTGTCATCCTTGGTAGAGTGCCTTGGCGTCACAGCTCACAGCAACCTCAAACTCTTGGCTCAAGTGATTCTCTTGCTTTAGCCTCCTGAATAGCTGGGACTACAGGTGCCCACCACCCACAGCTATTTTTTTTTTTTTTTTTTTTTAGAGATGGTAGCCTCTCTCTAGCTCAGGTGGGTCTCGAACTCCTGAGCTCAGGCAAACCACCTGCCTCTGCCTCCCAGAGTGCTAGGATTACAGGCGTGAGGCACTGCACCTGGCCATAAGTATTTCTTTAAATTGAGAAGAGAAAGACAAACAGCCGGTAGAAAATCTTACAAGAGAAAAACAATGAAAAATTAAGATACTATTTTTCTTCATTTATCAAAAAAAAAAACAAAAAAACTAAAAGTTAGATAACATCCAGTGGAAAAACAAAGATTCTTATGTATTATTAAAAGTATAAATTAGTATAATTTTTATGTAGGGCATTTTGGCAATACCTACCCAAATTATTAATGATTATTCTTTGGACTTGTGAAATGACCATACACAAGGTTATTCTCTCCGGGATTATTTCTTCTTTGGTCAATTTGCCCAGAGTTATTTATTGAAAACAACCCAAATGCCCATCAATTAGAGACTAGTTAAATAAATTATGATTTCCCCACACAGTAGAATACTATACCGTCGTAATATAAAAAGAGAAAGTGGATGGTCCCATCCATGTGCTGATACCAAAAGATCTCCAGGAAACAATGTTAAACAGAGAAAAGGGAAAGCAAGGGCACAGAGTGTCTGTCGTATGCTACCTTTTACATAAAAACAGACAAGAATTGCTGGTATATACTAAAGAAATTGTTTACACGTACACATAACACATCAGGTGTTCAATTGTCTGTATGTGATCTAAGATTATTGGGAACTAGGTGGATGAGGAACATGACCGGAAGAAAGGCAATTCTTAAAATGTATTTTTTCCAATAATATGCAATTACCCCCAAACTAATGTTTACCTGATCTAAGCTTAGTAGATGATCATGTTTACATACATCTTTTTAATGACACATTTTTTAAAATTGCACGTTGTGCTAGAAATTTAAAATCAAGAGTAGGTTGCAAAAATTATTTTAATCATATTCTTGAATTTTGTCAGTCAATTTAGGCTTCTTTTGTACAACTGTCCTTATACTTTCTCTTCTAATATAACCATTCCACTTTGCTTAGAAACATGTGAGAATATTCACTGATTGAGAACCTCAACCTTGTTTAAGGATTTTAATCAATTTGAAGCTTTTATAAGCATATAAACATGCTAAGTTTTTTTATGTTAAAGTTTACATTCTTCATCACGTGCCTGAGCTTTGACTAAAGGAGTTAATCGACCATCTGCATCTCCTATTCTTCCTTCTAAAGCAGAATAGAAAATCCTTCTTTCATTGTAGGATTAGAAATCATTCCTTTAAGTGGTAAGGTGGTGTCAGTGCACACAGGATACTTTCCTGCCTACGTAAGAGTCTTACCACAGGAGACCATATTTCCTTTAGAGATCTTTCAACCCTTTACCTTATTTACCTTGTATTTAACAAGGACTCTTTTTTAAGCATGTGACATGATTAAGATTTTCTTTAGTCCGTCTCAAACACAATTTTACCTTCAGGAACCCCTTTAAAAAAGCTTCTTCACCCTATTCATTACAAGTCCTCAACACACCCTGCAGATAGCATTAGGAACACTTCACATCATTATTATAATTGTATCATTTGTTGTTACATGCTTGGCTTCCTGATAGAATACAAAGATAGAAACCAAATCTCTCGTGTTCACCATAGTATACTCCTCATGCCCTAAGAAGTTTAACAAAGTACTTTGTGCATAGTAGGTTCTCAATGTACAGTATATTTTTGTTGAACGAATGAATTGCCTTTGTTTCTTCCTCACATCATTCCATCTATTAGAATTACAAGCTCCTAGATGTCACAGGCTTTTTCAAAGGAGTTGGTTAGGTATAGCTAACACAGTATGGAACCAAATTATATACTTTATTAATGAAGCAATTGCTTATCACTGGCAGTACTAATATCAATGGGCCCCATAATTGAACGTCCTTGAAGTAATAGAACTTAGTTGGCTTGAATAACATAAAATTTTCAAAATGTATTTTGCACCAATAATTCTGACAACGCTTTACTAAGTATATTAACCTTTGTAATGAGGTGCTACCTCCAAGGTGGGTTCTACATGGAGTACGGTTTACCTTCAGTAGGCAGTATTTTCAGAAAGACCAACAAAATCAAGCTAGAGTTGGGTACTAAAAATATTTATAGTATGTACAAATAGAAAGCGTATCTTCCTTGCAAAACTGTTTAATTTTCCTCGGGTTGTTATAATGACAACTTCCTTAACCTGATAAGATAACAGATTTTTAAAAATGTAATCATGTATTTATTTTATGGTTTGTACAAGATGTACCTTTAGTACATCCAGATTTTCATAACCCGTCAAACAGTTTTTCAGTATGTGTTATGGCAGGATATTCTAGAACTGCCAAGAAAAGTAAATTCACAGAGCTGCCTGCAATTCACTAACTATAACAAATTAGCATAAGCAGCCCCATTTTAGAAGGAACGGCTTTACAAGCTACACAGAAAAATAATGTGGTTTTGCATTTATATCATTAAAAACAGCCCATGGAGTGTTTTGGTTACACCATGAATATTAAACACAGCCCAGATAATTCAATGTAGCTATTTAATCTATCTGAGGTGGAACTCCTTAATGAAACATTTGGTTCTCATCTCAAGTCTAACTAGGAAAACTAACTAACAAGTACCTATTTTTACGGATTTTTTTTTCTACTTTAAACAAATGCATATCAAATAAAACCTCTCAACACTTGTCAGCTCTCCTGTGAACATACCATATAAATGCACTGGCTCTGGCTGCCAGGGAGAACTAAAGGCCAAATTACTCTCTTCCACCCATGCTGTGAAGTTCAGAGAGCAATCTGTCCTAGACCCAAGCCATACCGATAGCATTACAATGCACCATTTAGCAAGAACGAAAGAATGGATAAAATTCTTCAGATTTCTCTGCACAGTAGCACAGATCTTATTTTATTAGTCACCATCACAATCTAAAAGGGCTCTAGCTCGTTGTTTACAGCACACAGTGAAGGTCTTTTCAGATATCTGATTTGTTCAGGCTTTATTAATTCCAACCAAAACTCTAAAAAGGCATAAGAAACTGCAGCTGCAGGCTTATCTTTTTTCAAGTATAGTATATATGTCTGCAGTGCAACTGGTTGCCAGTGTAACTCTGAAAAGGTCCCCTCAAGTCCTCCAGTACCCAGAATAAATTAACAATGGAAGCAAATTAAGAGTTCTATTTGTACACTATTGGAGTTAACATGGAACTGTTCATAAACACCTTACGAATATTATCTTTTGACCAGCCTGGGCAACATATCAAGGCTCTTTCTCAAAAACAAAAGAAAGCAAAAAAGAAAAACAGAAAACCCTGCTATCTTCTCACAGAACTGAAGGCTGTTTCAGCTCTAGAAGTCTGTAAATGGAGTTGCAGGACTTGCCTTTCGCTCCTTTCACTCCAACAGGTGGAAAAAAAGTTGAAAGCGCTCTTAGTACCAGCCTGCCTTCCTCTGAGCCGGAGAGCAGGGAGGCAGGAAAAAAGGACAGGTAGGAGCAGAGCCCCAAAGTGAGTAAGGCTGAAAGAGAAACAGGAGACGCGGTCCGCCCTGGACCACCACCCACTGGCTCGCATTTCTCAGTCTTTCCTTTTGACTTTAATGTAACCAGGTGTTCGCTCTTCTCCAAACTCTAAATGTCAGACCCAGCCCTCGCACTCCCACGAGCCGCCCCAAAGCTTTCCCTCAGGTGTTCCCTGTTGCTGTGAAACACAGCTGGTTGCCCAGCTAGAAATGTGGGCGTGCCCCAGTTCCATCCCTTTTCAATCAGTCACCAAGCCCGGTTGAATCTACCTCTTAAATAGCTTCAAAGAGTTTCCAGTTTTGTTCATCCCAGCAATGGCCACCTAATTCCGGCCCTTCTGGTCTCTTTCCTGGATTATGACAACTCCCAACCTAAACGATCCACCGGCCTCCGGTTGTACCCCCTTCCAGTCTATTTTTTTTTTTTTTACACCAACATCCATGTTTTCCCACTAATTGTATTACCCCTAAACTTAATAGCCAGCATTCGGAGCCATTATGTTTTTTTCTCTTTCTGACCTGTTTACCTGCCGCCTTTTGTCTCGAGGCTCTTCCACACACAAACACCAAAATGCTCTACTTTTTGGCTGCCTGAGAACAGAGTGCTGGATCGCTACTTGGGAACTTTTTATCTTTTTCCCTCTGCTAAGAATATTGCCCTCTCCATTTGCCGGTTAGTACCACCTCCTCATTCTCCCAGTGTGGAACTCCCTTCCAGGTCTCAGCACTGAGGCTGGAGATGGCCATCAGTACCCAGAATAAATTAATAACGGAAGCAAATCCGTGTTCCTCTGCTGACTGCAAACGTCTGGGAGCTGGGTTCATCGCTCACCACTGACTTGGCTCAGGCACATAGTAGGCCCTTGTAAATAATTAAACAAGAGCATGGAAGCCAGAGATCCAGATGGAATCTGACTGATAAATTTCATACAACCCCTGTGTAGCCAAGAGAGGCCTTCCAGCAGCTTCAGCTTATTATAGGATTGGAGTGTTCCAAACACACCAGATAACAATCACCTGAGTCACTTGATGACCTGACATTGCCCTAGCTCTTAAAGAGACATAAGAAACTGGTAAAAGTATTTAAATCTAAAAAGGAGACCTGGCAATCGGGACCAGGAATGCACTTGCTTTTCACTGCATCCCTTTTTAATTGGCCTTAAAGACATTATATACACAGACACATATACACTGTATAAAGTAAATATACTTACATTATATGTCCCATATGTTGATATATTGCTGGAAGTATACCTAAAAAGAACCGAGTAACACTGATCACCTCCAGGTAGGGAAATTGGGGATGCTAGGAAGACAAAGTTGGGAAAGCAACTTTTTAATGACACTTTTTTATATCTTTTGGAATTTCGAATCTAACTCACAAAGTTGGAGGTGGAGCCTAGAGATCTGTATTTTTGACAAACTCCCTGGGTAACATCTATGATCAGGTAAGTTTGGAGGAAAACTTCACTTTAGAGATCAATTCAGGGGTTCTCAAACTTTTTAAACAGGGGCCCAGTTCACTGTCCCTCAGACCATTAGAGGGCTGGACTATGGGCCCCGGGACAAGTCGGCTGCTAAGCAGGACAGGCAGCGGTGGCAAAAACACCCAGTGGGCCAGATAAATGTCCTCAGCGGGCCACAGTTTGAGGATGCCATTAATTCCCAAACCTGGGCATCTTCTTTGATTTAATAAGTGTATCCAGAGAAGGGGCCAGAGAAAACCAATATTTTTAAAAGCACCCTGGGTGATTCTGATGCAGGCACTGGCTTCCACTGAACCACTGGCCCAGTGCATCCAATCACCCAACCAATACACGACATGCACAGAACTGTCTCTATCGTTTTCATAGCCAGCCTTCCAGAGAGCCCCCAGGGACTCTCATTTCTGAGATCAACACCCTTCTACTCTCCCCTCCCATACTGAACAGGGCTGACCTGCATCATCTATGGGACATCTGGGAACGATGGAGAGTGGCTTCCAACGCTAGCTTATGAGAGATACTATGGCTCCTGCAGTGTTCCCTCTTGGATAGTCCACTCCCAAGAACCCACACGGTGAGAAGCGAGTTCCCTATCAATAGGCAGTACAGACTCGCCACTTACGTGATTAAGCCATTTGAAAGCTGTAGATCCTCCAGCCCCAGTCAGGCCTTCAGAGGACGGCAGCCCGGACTGACGCCTGCACTATGACCTCGAGAGAGACCAGGAGGCAGATCCACAAAACTAAGCCACTCCTCCGTTCCTCACCCACCGGAAAGTAACAAGTGTTCATTATTGCTTTAAACTGCTAACTTTTTTTGGGGGGGGGGGGGAGGGTGACTTGTCACACAGCTGTAGATAATTAATATAATCCTATTTTCCCATAAGTGCAGTTCTTCCCAATGGCCCCCTTTCTGTCTTATTTTCATCTCCCGACTGGCAAAATTTTGTAGTTCCTTTTGCCAAGCCTGCAAGTAGGGCACCCTAGTACATTTGAATGTGAGTTCAGGGTGCCATCATGGAACTCTCTGACATAGGCAGCCTACTTCTTAAAAATACTGTTCGTCAGCATCGTGGACACTCATCAGTCCTGCTCCCTGTGGTTCTCTGGCTTGGCTTGAGTGGATGGGGAAGAACCAAGGGAGGATCTTTTTGCAGCGATGACATGTTGTATGGTACTCTAGGCCCCATTCTGGCATTCTCCATGTCCACTACGGCCTGCTCTGACCTTTCCCAAGACACAGAAGGCAGGAGGACTAGAACTGTACTTTAGCTTGTGATGTGGGATCTGTTCATTACACTTTGCTAGATTCTGGATCCTGAGCTGTAAATATTGGTCTCTATTTTGACAGAAGGGATGTGCACCCGATTTTCATCTGGCAACATCACCACTACCAGAAAGAGTATTCCATATGCAATTACCCTCCCAGTCCTAGGAAAACTCCATGTACTTGGAAGGAAGCCAGCCCACACTCCGTCCTTGATATCATCTGCAAAGTCAGAACAGCAGGAATCACATTAGACTTCACTAACGAGTTATCAGCCAAAGTCTTAAAACAAATATGTGCATTTGCCTCATGCCATCTCTTCTCCTTTTCTGCCAGTTTCTGATAGTTATGGTCATTTAGCTTTGATCCGAGTGAACACCTGAGCGTTTTAAAAAGCAGAATCTTGAACCCACTTGTGTTATCCTGCTTACAGATAAAAACAAGGTCCATTTGTGAAACATCAAACGGAATTAGGAAAATGTGGGCTGTGTGTTGCTTGGTGTTGCCTAGCAATATGGTTAGGGCGCAAGAATCACAGAGAGGATGAAATTCACACCCACAAGGAAATCATATTATTCATAAACACATGCACACACACACACATATTGACATCTCTGGAAGAATGCTATAAACTGTGAGTACAGAATTATAGTCACAAGTAGAATGGTCTTCAGAACATTGTATAATAGAATAAACATTTCAGGTGATTGGTTGTTTATATTTTAATGTTTATATATCTGTCACTTAAAGGCAAAATATGATAAGCCTGTAAATAGTGTTTACAACATCCCTCATGGACATGAGCCCTGTCAATATAAGACTGTAAAACTTAACATTTTAAAATCAATATATTAATACATAAAATTATAGGAAGGATTATGTAATATATAAAAATAACTTTAACTCCTTTGCTCATCCTTATTTCGAAATATCCACGTTTGCCATTAATTTCCAGAAAAGCTAAATATGGTGGTAAAAAGCCCTATCAAGGTCAGGTGCAGTGGCCCACGCCCTTAATCCTAACACTCTGGGAGGCCAAGGCCCTCCCTTGAGGCCAGGAGTTTAAGACCAGCCACAGCAAAAGTAAGAACCTGTCTCTACTAAAAATTAACCAGGTGGGGTGGCATGTGCCTGTAGTCTCAGCTACTCAGGAGGCTGAGGCAGGAAGACCACTTGAGCCTAGGTGTTTGAGGTTTCTGTGAACTATGATGATACCACTGTACTCTGGCCTGGGCAACAGAATGAGACTCTGTCTCCAAACCAAAAAAAAAAGGAGAGGGGAATTAAGGAATCCACCAAAGGATGTAAAGGATGAAATGGAGTGTGTGTGTGTGTGTGTGGGGGTGCTCCAAATACATTAACTTTTCAACCTGTTAGTACTGTAATATAGTACTGTATTATTATGTAGAAGGCCTCCTGATTGCCTTTCAGTAAATATAGGCTGGGTGTGGTGGCTCATTATTGTAATCCCAACACTTGGGAGGCCAAGGTGGGTGGATTGTCTAAGCTCATGAGTTGAGAACAGCCTGAGCAAAATCAAACCCCCTTCTCTAAAAAAAATAGCTGGGCATTGTGGCGGGCACCTCTAGTCCCAGCTGCTTGTGGCTGAGGCAAGAGAATCACTTAAGCCCAAGAGTTTGAGGTTGCTGTGAACTGTGATGTCACAGAACTCTACCTAGGGTGACAAAGTGAAACTTTGTCTCAAATGAAATAAATGAATAAATAAATGTGAAGGGCTCCAGTTAACCCAAGCAAATGTGATAAGCAGAGCTTTTGCTGGTAAGAGGGCTTTAGATGGTAGGAAAAGGATGTTATGGACTCTAGTCCATCCTAGATCAATCAGTGGCTCTTCTAAAGTCAGAGCCAAGCAACTCAGGTCCAAAAAGGAGATCCAAGCCTCTAAATGTAAGGTCATTCCACCCTAAGGCTACACAGCCCAGTGCTGTCCCAGCTCCAGGCTTCCCTGGCAGAACAACATCCTGCATCCTCCCAGGTTACACATCTGGGAATCTTCTAAAAGGGCTCCCATCTCTCTTCTTTCCAGCTGACCTTTGAAATGTTCTCAGTTCTTCTGGGCAGAGCTGTAATTTCCTGGATGCATACTGCCTTCCCAGACTATATTGAGACAACTGTGGAGGGAGGGAGAGGCATCTTCTAGTGCTGGGAGTTCTTGTTCCTTAGAGGTGTTTGTGTTTTAAGAATCCAGGTGAGAAAGGGTCACAATAGCTGGGTAGCCTTCCTTCCTCTGGAGAGGTAAGCAATTAGCAGAGCGCCCTGATGAGCAGTATGTG
Organism: Galagoides demidoff; assembly: GCA_963574575.1. Classification (NCBI taxonomy): domain Eukaryota; kingdom Metazoa; phylum Chordata; class Mammalia; order Primates; family Galagidae; genus Galagoides; species Galagoides demidoff. The sequence goes on along the minus strand of CAUYQV010053127.1, from coordinate 12,446 downwards.
TACCTGATGAGGCACAAAATGAACATTGAGTGATTTTTGAGAATAAGAAAATTATATGGATTATATGTTATTTATTTGTTTGTATATTTTGAGACAGAGTCTTACTTTGTCACCCTAGGTAGAATGCTGTGATGTCATAGCTCACAGCAAACTCCTGGGCTCATGTGATCCTTTTGCCTCAGCCTCCTGAGTAGTTGGTACTACAGGTGCCTGCCACAACCCCAGGCCTTCTTTAGAGAGAAGTCTTTCTCTTGCTCAGGCCTCTATCTGAGCTCTTGCTGGCCTCTATCTTCTGAGCTCCAGCAATCCACTGGCCTCAACCTTCCAGAGTGCTGGGATTACAGGAGTGAGCCAGAGCAATTTTAAGAGGTTTATTATCCGGATGTGGTGGCTCATGCCTGTAATCCCAGAATTCTGGAAGGTGATGGTGGATTGCTGGAGCTCAGAAGATAGAGGCCAGCCTCAGCAAGAGAGAGACCTCATCTCTATTAAAAATAGAAAAACTAGTTGAGTGTGGTGGTGGGCACCTATAGTCCCAGCTACTTGGGAAGCTGAGGCAAGGGGTTTGCTTGAGCCCAAGAGTTTTAGGTTGCTGTGAGCTAGGATACCATAGAACTCTACCTGGGGGCATAGAGTGAGACTGTCTCCAAAAAAAAAAAAAAAAAAAAAGTAGAAAGAAAAAGGAGGGATAGTGAGATAGTTTAATTTAATTTATGTCTAATATCATTTTACTTGTACGAATTTTAGGAAGGGTTGTTTTGGTTCTTTTGTTTTGCTTTTCCCCCTCTACCAGTGAGCTATTTGGGGACATAATTAAATAACAAGTGTCATTGCTACTTATGATGGTTTAGTCTTCAGCAGATTTCATTTACTGGGACAGAATAAATGTTCTTTTGACTTTTAAGATTCCTTAAAATATTAGGTTAAAAATAAAAGAAAGGATTCCCTATATGTTAGCAACAAAAAGATTAAATTCCTGGGAATAAAATTAAGAAGTAAACAAGAGCAATATGAAGAAGACTTTAAAATGCTACTGAGAGTCCCAAATAAATAACTGAACAAATGGAAAGTTTTGTGGGTTTAGATAAAAAGATTCAACTACATAAAAATGTCAACTCTATAAAGATGTCAATTCTTTCTAATCTCTAATGTAAAATATTCAGTTTGAAAAAGGAGTTTTAAAAAATTATACAAGCTGGCTCAGCACCCATAGCTAAATGGTTAGAGCACCAGCCACATATACTGAGGCTGGTGGGTTGAACCCGGCATGAACCTGCTAAGCAACAATAACAACTATAACAAAATATAGCCAAATGTTGTGGGAGGCGCCTGTACTCCCAGCTACTTGGGAGGCTCAGGCAAGAGAATCACTTAAGTCCAAGAGTTTGAGGTTGCTGTGAGCTGTGACACCCACCATAGCACTCTACAAAGGGCGACATAGTGAGACTCTGTCTCAAAAAAGAAATTATACAAACTAATAATAATATTAATATGGAAAAATAAGCAAGAATATGCAGAGAAATCTTGAAAAATAAAGGTTTCTTAGCTCTATTAGATGTTAGAATATATTACAAAGCTATAACAATTAAAAAGGCACAGCATATGAATAGATAGGAAGCCAAGGATGAGATATACAAAGTCCAGAAATGTACTAAAATACAAAAAGAAAATACTAAAATCAGAACAACTAGATAGCCCTTTGGGGAAGAAAACTTAAACTTAAGATCCAAAACTCACATGTTTTACCATGATAAATTTCAGATGGATTAACATTTTTAGAAAGAACAAAATAGAAAGAGAAAGAAAATTATTAAAGCACCAGAATAAATTACTAGATAATTTTAAAATATAATTTGGGAGTATAGAATAAAAGCCAGAATCAATATAAGATTGATTTATTCATAAAATCAAACACTTCTATATGGTAAAAACAAAACAAACAAAAGACCCACCAGTGACAAAGTTGAAAAATAAACAACAAACTGAAGGAAAACAATTGCAATCCATATGACAGATAAAGGATTCCTGTAAATTGATAAAAAAAATCAATAATACCATTAAAAAAAAAAAGACTGTTTACTGAGAAGGAAAAAAAAAAAAAGGAGAAAAGTTCCCTTGTAATGTAGTAAGATACTGTTTTCATCTATAAACTGGGGATGATCAAGAAAAACTCACCATTGAAGAGAGCATGACCAATCTGGTACTCCACCTTTAATGATGAAAGTGTAAGTTGGAGCTGAGTGTGGTGGCACATGCTTAGAATTCCAGCTACCTAGGAGGCAGAGAAGGGAGGACCATTTGAGCCCAGGAGACCAGCCTGGACAATATAGGAATACCATATCCGCCCCCCCCACACAAATTTTTTTAAAATAAGTTTATTCCATTTCCTAGGGTTACAAGGAAAAGTTTAAAAAGTATAAATTGGTACAAGTCCACCATGGGCAATTTGGCAGTACATATCAAAATTATAAGCTTTATGACTCTAGTGAATATATATTTGATGCAGCAATCCCACTTGCAAAGATTTATGCTACATATGTGGCTGCCCATGTATAAAATAACATATGTGCAAGGTTACTTAATACATAATTTTCTGTAATAGCAAAAGATCAGAAGCAACCTAAATGCCTATTAATAGGAGATTAAATAAATTGTGCTACATCTAAACCATGGAATATTATGCAGCATAAAAATGATGAGGAAGCTCTTTATGTACTGATGTGCAATGATTTCCATGATCCATTGCAGAGTAAAAGGTGAACAAGAAATGGAGTCATCAGTGATCTTCAGAAACTACAGGGAAGGAGATTTGCACTGCATGCCCCTTTATTATCCTTGGAAATCTGAACCTGGTTCAGTATTTTATTTGGTGTTCTGACAATCTTGCTACAGCAAACAGCTAAAGATCTTTTAGGACTTTTCACATTAATTTAGTGTTTATAGAGTTTTGTTTTAAATGCAAATCCTCCAAGCAAGGAGAATGCCAAATAAAGCATTCTTATGAATGGTAACTTTCTGCTGTGAGGTTACCCGATTTAATTTTTCAGGTGAGAGCTGCTGGTGGGCAGAATTCTGAGATGGCCTCCAAGTTCACTTAAGTTTTGTTAGAACACAGCCGTGTTCATTTGTTTAGGTATCATCTATGGCTGCTTTTGTGCTACAACATAGAGTAATTAAGGCAGGAAGCTGTATGACACCCAAACCCTACAATCTGTACTATGGATCCCTTTTTAGGAAGTTTGTCAACCCCTGGATTAACCATTTTGGGTTGGGACTCCTGGGTGCACATCCTCCCTGTGGAATCCCTTTCCCTTGAATGTGGACAGGACCTATGGATATAATGGAATCTTACTCTTTTAATTAGGTTACATTAGATGCAACCCTCTTAGCGGAATGGAGAGCACCATTCTCTGCAGGGATTGAAGAAGTGAGGTATCTCATCATGAGCGGCTTCTAGGAGTTGAGAGTGATCCCAAGCAGACTGCCAGCCAAAAAAAAAAAAAAAAAAAAAAAAACCAAGGATCTCAGTCTCACAGCTGCAAAGAACTCAATTCTGCCAACAACCAAATAGGCTCGGAAGAGGATTCCAAACAGCTGACGCCTTGATTGCAAGCCTTGTGAGACCCTGAGCAGAGGACCTTAAGCCTTGCCTGGAGTCCTGACTCGTGGAACTGTGAGATAGTTTGCATGTTGTTTTAAACTTCTGTGTGGCAATTTGTCACATAGCAATGGGAAACTGATGCAGATTGTAATGTGGATTGCTTGCCCCAAAGCAACTATTCACACACACATCATCTTTCCCATTGTTAGGAAGCAAATCAGGTCTTTTAGGGGGCATCTAGGAGACTTTTCCTTGCTCCTAAGAAAGAGACATTTGTGACTCCTGGATACCCTTGCTTGAAGACATGATGTGTGGAGGACTGTAGTCATTTCACTACTGGGAGGGACCAAGACTGAGGACACAGCCTACATAAAGCTGAACAAGCAGATGGAGAGAATTTAGACCCTGGATTAAGTTGCAGGCCTGTAGAATTAACCAACCTTGAAACTAACCTTCACAGTGGTTCTCAACCTTCCTAATGCCACAGCCCTTTAATACAGTTCTTATGGGTCATGACCCAGGTTGAGAACCAGTTCTTGTTACTTGAAGATAATAAATTCACTTCCTATTTAAAGCAGAGATCAGCAAACTACAAATCCAACCATCACTTGTTTTTGTAAATAAAGTTTTATTAGAACACTGGCCTGCTCAGTTGTTTACATATTGTCTACGAGTCTCCTTTCATGCTGCAACACAGAGTTGAGTCTAAGACCAGAGGCCACATAGCCTGCAAAACCTATTATCTTTACTATTTTTCCCTTTATAAGGGGTTGTTAACTCTTGGTTTAACACATTTTGAGTTGAGTCTCCTGTTATTTGCAGCCTAAAAGCATTCACACAATTTTGATCTCTTTCATTCTGATGAACAGTGAAATTACTGTTAACCATAACTGAAAATAATGACTGCTTTCATCCATTTAGGCTGCTAAAGTTATACCATAGACTGTGTGGCTTACAAACATAAATGCATTTTCTCACATGGTTGGAGGCTGGGAAGTCTAAGACAAAAGCACTGACAGAACCCACTTACGGGTCCTGAGATGGCCATCTTTTTCTTGTGTCATCATATGGCAGAAGGGATAAACAGCTTCCTTGGCCTCTTTTACAAGGGCACTAACTCCTTTCATGAGGGCTCTATCCTCAAGGTGGAACAAGCTCCCAAAGGCCTCAGTTCCTAACACCATCACATTGGAGATTAGTATTTAAACATATGAATTTGGGGAAATACAAACATCCAGACCTTAGCAATGACTATGTATGTTTTTAAGTAAAACCTTATTGAAGCATACTCTACATATATAATAATATAAAAATTTACAGATTACACAGCTCAACGAATTTTCACAAAGTGCATATGCTTGTATGCTATTACCAAGCCCCAGAAGGCCCCTCACACCCTATTTAATCACTGTATCCCCTCCCCAAAGACAAGCACTGTTCAGGCTTCTAACAGTAAAATAGATCCCCACAGATGAATTTTGTCTGTTTGTGAACTTCATACAAAGGGATTTGTAAGTGTGTCCTTTTGTGTTTAGCTTCATTTGTTCAGCATTCTGCTTGTGAAATTCATCTCTGTCCTCTATTCTGTTACTATGCTCCATTGTATGAACCTATCATAGTGTTTTTCTCCATTCTACATTTGAAGGACATTTGAGTTGTTTCCGGTTTTTGATTATTATGAATAGCACTGCTATGAACAATCCTTATTTTGTAGACGTATATATACCTTCATATTGGAGTGAAATAGTGGATCACTGACATGTGATTTTTACTATGGATCTGCAAGTGATTCAGTGTCAGAAGGAACAAGACTTAACTGGACAGAAATTTGATCTTACTCCCACTCAACTTTAAATTTGATATTACTTTAGCCAAGTGTTGTATTCAAAAGACTACACAAAACCAGATGAAGAACTAATTAATCAAAACATTAAAATAAGTAAAAAGGAGCTGATTTTTCTTCCAGCACCTACTTGAAACCATTTCTTGAAGGAAATTTTAAGCTGCGTGCTTAGAGACTGATTTTTTTTAAGCAGCTGAATTCAAATCAGTATTTCTTTTGGAAGGCTGGGAAGGCTCAGATGGACTTGGAATGTTGCTGAGTCACAGAGGCACATTTTCTGGGACGCACTCCCTACTTTGAGGAAAAAGTGATGAAAAGTTATAGATGGATAAGGTGGCAGGGAGCCCCAGCTACTTAGACCGAGCTTCAACAAAGAAGAAAGGCAGAATTACTGCAGTCAAGTTCCACTGACTTCCCTGCTTAGCAATCCTATTACAAAGAAAAGCCACAGGAAATCGAGATTTCATTAGCAGGCACTTTGTCCTGTTCCAGCCACCTCTTATACTTCTGCCCTTGTTCATGCAGGCAACATTCTCCAAGGGCCTGAAACATAGTTCATCTACGTTTTTTTTTTTTACCCACGAAGCTTGCGTGGATAGTATATCTTCTATGTGTAGGTTAATACAGGTAAACCAGGAAAATATCTGCGAAGGGCAATGAGGAGGCCAATTATTAGGCATGCACGTTGGATTGAAGTTCTTTTTCCACTCATCAGTTGCTATCAAACCAGAGGGGAAGATTCAATCTGATAATTATCAGGATGAGTCATCAGTAGCCACAGAGTCTAGGGTCAAAGTCAGGGCTTTGTGGTTTTTAAGCTGTTGTCCTCTTCAGCAAGAGAGCAAGTTGAACTATTTTGGCCTGTCTTTCCTCTCTGAACAACTCTAAGGTAAAAATTTCTTTAAGAAAGAATGAGAGAGAGAGGGCCTGGGAGAGTGAGAGGGAAAGTGTCACAGCAGGATCCTAAGAACACTTACCCACTCAGACCTCCCAGACTGGAGCAGAGCGTAAGTTTCTGCCCCGGGTGCAGTGTGGTCCATCACGGGGTTGGTTCTTCGACTTTCTTTAGAGACTTTGGCATCTCTCTCGGCCTCAGAGGGCTGCTGGCCACAAGGCAGCTCTTCTGACCAGAGAACTGCCACAGTTCCTCTGTGGCAAAAGAGGAACAGTGGCAGTTTTATGGTACAAAAGTCTGAAAAGAGAACAAAGTGCAGAAAGAGTTTTTTCCCTCTATACCTTTATAATTAAGTAACATACAGGAGAATTGGGCAGAATATTCCAAGCTTTGGAAGTACTGATAGAACTAATACATGACCACATTGTCCAGGGTGGTACTGTCTGATTTTTAATATTCTCTTGCATCATTAAACCGCAAAAAAGTGTCCTGATGTTAATTTAGAAAATAGAAAATTCTCCTGTCAGGAAATTCACCGGTAGATTATGGGTACTGTTAGCAATCTGTAGGCTTTGCATCCTTCATCAATAACTATTTCTGTTTAGCAAAGCTCTTGGCTCTTAGAAACTGTAAACAGACTATTTTAATTTCGATAATTTCATTCCCACCCCCCCTTCAACCATTGAAAGACAAATTCCTCCCTCCCATAACATATCTTGAAAGACTTCTGCAGACATTTATTACACTCCTGTGAGGCAGTTAAGGTCTGTTATCTCCATTTTATGGGCGAGGAAAGTGAGATACTGTAGTGAGAAGTTGTGTGCTTGTCGAAGGTCACACACTGAGTCAGGGGCAGATGCAGAGGCAGAACTGGGTGTCCCTGGCAGTTTCACCAAGCTCACTGCCTCTGCTCTGTTTGAACTGCCTTAAAATTAGGACTTTCGAGAATTCCAATGAGTAGATTGAACCTCTGCAGTACTTTATTTGTTAATGGTGACTTCGTAACTGCACATACTAATGTTGTCCTTGACTTACATCCAAGAGCCATTCATGGACTAGGTGCCCAGCCTAGAAAGACGGTTTTCCTCATTTTTCACTGATTATAATAAAACACTTCCACGTATCCAATATGAGACTATAGATACAGTAAACACCGATACGGGAGTGTGAATTCTTTAGATACTTTGGCGTTTTTTTTGTCGTCCTTTTGGCCTCTAAGGGAACAAATCTCTCCCTCTGTATAAACTCCTCCCCATGGCTTCTATGACCCTTGCCTCACTTTCTACCTGGGGGGTCCACCCTGCCGCTTCCCCAGGTGCTTCTGAAAGGGAATTACTCACTGGCTCCAAGACGCACTGTGACCCTACTCCCCACCCCATCTGCCCTTATCCTTCAAAATCTCTTTTTATCTTCAAGGTCCATCTTCACTAGACACCTCCCTAAGAAGCCACTCCCTATTTCCCCACCAACCCTGGGCTCTCTTCCTCTGAAGCCCTTATCAGATGCCATCCTCTTTGACCTTTTGCTATCTCACCTCACACTCCTTACGTGTGGATTATAAATGACTTAAGGGCAAGGATGCTTTTTCTAGTCTTTGTACAGTCCAAGATGGCAAACTCAGTGTCCTTTGTACAGTGGGGGAACTGCTTACCATTGGAGTGGACAAATTTTCTCTGCAAAGAAGCAGTTAGTCAATACCTTAGGCTTTGCCAGCTGTACATAATCTCTGTTGATTCTTCTTTGTTATACTTTAAAATTATTAAAAACTGGGTGGCACCTGTGGCTCAGTGAGTAGGGCACCAGTCCCATATACTGAAGGTGGCGGGTTCAAACCTGGCCCTGGCCAAACTGCAACAACATCAACAACAAAATACTTGGGCATTGTGGCGGGTACCTGTAGTCCCAGCTAATAAAAAAAATAATAGGGCGGCACCTGTGGCTCAAAGGAGTAGGGTGCCCGCCCCATATACCAGAAGTCACGGGTTCAAACCCAGCCCCGGCCAAAAACTGCAAAAAAAAAAAAATTAAATTATTAAAAACTTAGGGAGGCCAATCCAGGAGGAATTTCTTGAGGCCAGGATTCAAGACCAACCTGAGCCACATATTGGGACCCTGCCTCTCAAAAAAATCGAAAAATTAGCTAGGCATGGTGGTACGTGTCTATAGCCCAGCTACTACAGAGGCTGACGCAGGAGGATTGCTTGAAGCCAAGAATTTGAGATTGCAATGAGCGATGATCTTAGCACTGTACTCTAGCCTGGTTGACAGAGCAAAACCCTGTCTCTGAAAAAAAAAATTTTAACTTAATTATAAAAAAACAAAAACCATTCTTAGCTCCCACGTCATCTGGAGGCTGGATTTCTAATATTGTGAAAAATCATTAGTGGCCAGGCAGGATGGTTCACAACTATAATCTTACCATTCTGGGAGGCTGAGGAGGAAAGATTGAGTGCAGGAGTTCTCAACTAGCCTGAGCAAGAGTGAGACCCCATCTCTACTAAAAATAGAAAAATTATTCAGGTGCAGTGGTGGGCACCTGTAGTCTCAGCTACTCAGAAGGCTGAGGCAGGAAGATCATTTCAGCCCAAGAGTTTGAGGTTACAGTGAGCTGGGATGAAGCAACTGTACTCTATCCAGAGCAGCAGAGTAAGACTCCGTCTCAAAAGAAAAAAAATATTATTGCCGCACATAAGCCCAAATATATTTTCATACTCTGAACTTGTTGTACTCTAAAGAAATTTTTCTCTGAAATTACATACTATAATATCTGTATTTATCATGTTTTAAAAATCCGAACAATGAAAGCATTTATTATGTGCAAGTATGTGTGTATGTAGAAGTATGAACTTGCAAAATCTATCCATGCATCTTCTTTTTGCGTCATTAAGGGTCCAAATTCCACAAGCTTTACAAAGATCCTTCCGTGGCTAATGAGGTCTCATGACTTTTTAAGGAAATAGGATGATAAAACTAGCTCTGCAACTCTGATAGGATTTTAAGGTGCTGCAAAATGTTTCATTGGTCTCATCAATGATTGCTATAAAGCAAGATCTTGGAAGTTAATATTTATAAGGCCTGTTGGCAAAAGGGGAACCCTTGTTCACTGTTGGTAAGAATATAAATTAGTGCAACCACTATGGAGAACAGTATGGCGGGTCCTCAAAGAACTGAAAATAGTACTGTATGACCCAGCAATCCCGCGGCTGGGTATATATCCAAAGGAGGCTAGTTCAGTACATTGAAAAGGTCTCTTCACTCCCATCTTCACTGCAGCACTATTCACAACAACCAAGACTTACAATAAAACTAAGGGTCCATCCACAGTTGAATAAAGAAATTGTGGTGCATATACACAATGGAATATTACACAGCCACAAAAAAACAATGAAATCCTGCTATTGGCAGCAATATGGATAGAACTGGAGAACATTATGTTAAGTGAGATAAGCCAACCACAGAAAGACAAATCTCGCATGTTCTCATTCATATGTGGGACCTAAATATTAAAAACAATTGATTTCATGGAGACAGAGAGTAGAATGATGGTTACCAGAAGCTGGGAAGGGTAGCAGGGAGTGAGAAATAAAGTGGGGTGATTAATGGGTACAAAAACATATAGTTAGAATGAACAATATTTGATAGAACAAAGTGACCATAATCAACAATAAGTGGGCCCTGTGCAGTGGCTCATGCCTGTAATCCTAGCACTCTAGGAGACTGGGGCAGGAAGATCCCTTGAGCTCAGGAGTTCAAGACCAGCCAGAGCAAGAATAAGACCCTCTCTCTACTAAAAAGAAAGAAAAACAAGCCAAGTATTGTGGCAGTTGCCTATAGTCCCAGCTACACAGAAGGCTGAGGCAAGAAGATCACTTAAGCCCAAGAGTCTGAGATTGCTGTGAGCTAGGACACCACAGCACTCTACCCAGATTGACAGAGACTCTCTCTCTCTCAAAAAATAAAAAATAAAAATCAACGATAAGTTAGAGTGTACTTTAAAATAGCTAAAAAGAGTGGAATTGGAATGTTCTTAACACAAAGACACGATAAATACCTGAAGTGATGGATACCCCAATACCCTGATGTGATTAGTATACGCAGTTTGCCTGTCTCAAGCTGTCAAATGTACCCTATAAGGAATATACAACTATTATGTACCCATAATAAAACAAATAAAATTTGTTAAAAAACATGTAGAAAAAAAGATTTGTGAAAAAAGAAAACTTTTAATGTTTAAAACTCTAGAAAGAAGGCCATAAAAACTATCCCTTTAAAGTCTCACTGGCCTGGTTTACCATTAGTGCCCACACAATGCCATCCACACCACCTCCCTGACACCAGGAATACTGCAAAGTAATAAGCATTAACTGGTTAGTCATTTCCTGCATCACGACTTCCTAGCCTTCCTCTGTTAACTTATCTAACTGAGTTAGAGTTCAAACAGCCGGTTTCCATATTAGCAGCTGTTTTCAGCAAAGGTGCCACAGGAGCTTTTCAGAAAACCTCGTGTTGATCCCCACCTGTTTTCCTGAGGAGCTCCAGCTGCGTAAAGTGTTGACTCAGGTATTGCCGATAATGTGCCAGACTGTGTGATGTGTGAAACTTTTGCAGATAAAAATTGTATTAAAGATCACACATCTGAAAGCCTTGGAACTTCAGTGAAATGTAATTGCATGGGGAAGGGCACGCACGTCATTCCTTACACCAGGTAGTCTGTTTCGGTGCCTAGTCCACACGGTCTACTAGGGATGGCTGCTTATTTGAAAGTCTGGAATATAAAAATCCAAGCCCTGAAGATAGGAATCATTACAGTATGTTGAAACTCCTTCCTCTTCACAGAGAAACCGCGATGTTTCAAAAAGGAAGTTCCAGCTGGGCACAGTGGCTCACACCTATAATTCTAGCACCCTGGGAGGCTCAAGACAGGAGGATCACTTGAGCTCAGGAGTTAGAGACCAGCCTAAGTAAGAGCAAGACCCTCCATCTCTACTGAAAATAGAAAAAATAAAGCGGTAGCAGGTGCCTGTATTCCCAGCTACTCAGGTGGCTGAGACAGGAAGATCTCTAGAGCCTAGGAGTTTGCAGTGAGTTATGATCCTGCCACAGTACTCTAGCCTGGGCAACAAAGCAAGACTCTGTCTCAAAAAAGAAAATAAAAAGTTCCATTAGCTAGATGGCCAGTTAAGCAATTAAGGAAGCAGAAAACAGCAAGAAGGAAGGTATATAATTATCTTGTTAAAGTACTCTTCAAAATTAGAGATTTCTAACACATAAAAAATATATAGTCTAAAGCAGTAGACAATTTTATTAAAAATAACCTTATCCTGTAGAAGCAAAGTTGATCTATGGCAAACTTAAAATATCTTTGTCTCATCAGAAGACAATGGGCTTTCATGCTAGAAATAGCCATAACTTTTTAAAAATTGTGTTTACTTATATCTTATATTTAGAAAAATTTATTTTCTACATCTATAATGGCTTTTGAAATGGAAAAGTAAAAAAACTGAAATTGTACTGAATTAATTATACTTTCTAAACTTCCAACAACCCTAGTGGATCACTTTTTCCTATTCTATTCGGGGGTTTTTGCTCTATGCAGGCGTCCTCAAACTATGGCCCACGGGCCACATGCAGCCCACCTAGGACATTTATCCGGCCCGCAGGGTGTTTTTTTTTTGAGACGGAGCCTCAAGCTATCCCCCTGGGTAGAGTGCCATGGCATCACAGCTTATAGCAACCTCCAACTCCTGGGCTCAAGCGAGTCTCCTGCCTCCGCCTCCCAGGTAGCTGGGACTACAGGCACCCGCACCAGCGCCCGGCCTTTTTTTTTTTTTGGTGGCAGCCATCATTGTTGTTTGGCGGGCCCGGGCTGGGGATTCGAACCCGCCACCTTAGGTGTACGTGGCTGGCGCCTTAGCCGATTGAGCCACAGGCGCCGAGCCGGTTTTTTGTTTTTGTGAGACAAAGTTGCTCTGTTGTCTTGGGTGGAGTGTAGTAGCATTATCATAGCTCATGGCAATCTCAGATACCTGGGTCAAATCCTATTGCCTCAGCCTCCTAAGTGGCTGGGACTACAGGCACCCGCACCAGCGCCCGGCCTTTTTTTTTTT
>CAUYQV010053126.1:0-16377 GCA_963574575.1 Galagoides demidoff | reverse complement strand
ACAAGGGTAGAAGCAAATCTTTCCAAAATAGAATATAAATGTCCTAACACAGTAACTAAGACAATGACATGAAGGCCATGTTAACCAGTTTGATGAAAATATTTCAAATTGTATATGAAAACACCACACTGTACCGCATGACTGCATTAATGTACACAGCTATCATTTAATAAAAAAAAAAAACTTGCTCAAAAAAAAGAAATACCAAAAATATATTAATATATATTATGTGCAATGAGATAGTATAACATGTAAAATTTCCTTTAACATTTACAAAAGAAAGAATACCTTAGAATGAGCAAAGAATATAAGTAATTCACTAATGAGCAATATTAAATGGCAAAGAAATGTGAAAAAGAAACATAAACTTACTATAAGTTTTAAAATACAAATTAATGGAATAAAACATCACACACCCATTAGAATGCCAAAAATTAAAAAGAATGGAGCTGGAACATATTCTTCTTAGTAAAGTATCTCAAGAATGGAAAGAAAAGTATCCAATGTACTCAGTTCTACTATGAAACCAATATATAATCACCCACACTTCCATAGGAAAGCTATAACCCAACTATAGCCCAAGATGGAGGGGGAGGGAGGGTCATTGGTGGGACCTCATCTGTGGTGCATTTTACAAGGGTACTTGTCAAATCTACTAAATGTAGAGTATAACTGTCTTAACACAATAATTAAGAAAGTGCGGTGAAAGCTATATTAACCAGTTTATTGTAAGTATTTCAAATTGTATATAAAACCAGAACATTGTATCCCATAAAGGCATTAATGTGCACAGTTAGGATTTAATAAAAAAAATAAATAAATAAAAAGAATGACACATACTGCTGTCATGCTAGGCAATGTTATGATCATACATTGCTAGTAAAGATGTAGTTATTGCAACCTTTTTGGAAAGCAATAAGACAATATCTGCCTGTTTTCTTAGCAATCCTGCTCCTCAGAATATATTCCATATGATAAAAATTGCTGATATAAGAATATATATTGTCCTTTTGTTCATAATATCAAAAAACTGAAAACAAAATCAATACTTATCAAGAAAGAGAAATGACAGAATGATATTCTCCATGGATTACTACACAACAATTGCCAGAAATGAGTTGGTTCTGTACTAGTTGATGTGGTGACATATCCACACGGTACTATTAAGTAATGAAAAAGAGATGCAGAAAAGTACTTTATTTCATTGATAGAGAGGCAGACAGGTGGATAGAATCAGATAAAATCCTCATCTGTGGTTATACGAGGTTAGAGAAAAACATAAATAATTGAAGATAAGGTTGTTGGGTATTCAAGGTCAAAAGGTGGGAAAGTAGGGCAATGACAGAGAAAAGGAAGAGGTGAACCACTCAGAATGAAAAACAATAAAAAGTTATACTCATTTTAAAAATTGTATCTCTTTTATGTATAATTATACACATAAAAATGTGATTTTATGACATTCAATGTACAAATTAATGAGAGATTTGAAAAAATAAAATCCAATATGTCTACCAATAGCTGGGAATGTCAAGGAGATACTTAAACATGAATAAGGCAAGTTTCCATGTTTATAGGTAGTATGTTTATCTATATTTAAACAAGCAAAGAGAAGAATATGGAATGATACCACCCTATTGATTTTGACAATGAGTGCTCAGAATAAGTAGGGTATACCTCTGCTCTGTAATGGCTAACTTTTCCTCTATATGTCTTTGTAGTATTTAATTGTAGTTAGAAGTTATATTACTATAACGATTTAAACATAAATTAAAGGGAAGGAATTAAAATTACCATTTAAGGTCAATGCCTTTAAAGTGGGTGGAGAAGTAAGACAAATTCAAATAAATGATTTCTTGTGAATCCCTGGGGAAAAGTTTCATTTACAGACATACATTTATATCCAAAGCAAATATATTAAGCATTTCCTGTGGTATAGCCTGTGGACCAACATTACTGAAAGTGTGAATTTCAAACACCTCCTTAAGTATTATCAGGGGACCTTATTAAAAGTAATATTCCCTAACCCAACCCAGATTTTCTGAATTAGAGTCCTGAGGATGAGACTGAGGATTCTACATTTTTAACAAGTTCTCTCCTCTCCCCTACACGATTCTTATGCAAAAAACACACAGAGAGACAGAACTTTAGACCAGTGTTCCCAAGAGTCAACAGACCATAAGAATTACCCATTTAAAAGCATATGATCCAGCAAATTTGGAAAATATAGCCTCAGGCAGTTTCAGTGGACCATCCTACAAAACAATTGATATAGCTAAGAAACAGGACACTGCTTTACTGCAACATGGTTGTAATTTTATAGCAATATTAATAGTGTTTATACAACAGAAAAGGGAAAGTGAGATCACAGGTTGTTTTGGTGAGATATTTATGCTAATATTTTCTCACACTTACAATCTCTTTCTCACTCCACATGAACCACCTTATTATAGCTATTATTTTCTTCCTATCACATGGCTGATATTCTAGCCCATCACTTTTGGGTTTTTGTAAGTCAGAGACCAGCAACTGGCAAAGCCCAAAATTTGGTTTCATTAGTAGAAATTCCTGAAGGGGAAGTCTTTACTGTTTATTAGCAACAAAATTAAAGATCCCAGCTATATTGTAGCTATTAAAGCAGAATTTCTATCAGTGAGGACTTACATTGTTTTTCTTTTTTTTTGGTTCGGCTCAGAGCCTCATGAGTGGATAATGCCAACAGCTCAGTACCAATCTCCAGCCAATAAAGAATAGACTTCACATTCACTCTGAGTTACATCTCAAATTAGCTTACATGGCTTTGGAAAAGTCGGTGTCTTTTCCTTGTGTCTCAGTGTCCTTGTCATTATACGACAAGAATGTACTGGAGAATCTTTAAGGATGAATTTAACATCCTTCTATGAGTTTTAAGATATCCAGTGGCAGGTAGGCTCACAGTAATGCAGTGCTCTGTGGAAACTTAGAGAACAAGTAATACAAGCTTAAGAGATCTTCAGTTAATAAATATGCTAGCTATTTTAGGAGGTTTGATTTTTTACAATACTTTCTGCTTCGGATTCCTTAAAATCCCACGTATTGTCAAGATTTGCTTTTTAGCCATAATGAATGTGACCAGCTTGGAGGTACATGGATAACAAGAAGAATAACTATTTTAGCTGGCAGAAGAATTTTTCTCAGAAAGAGAGCAGCCCTTTGTTAGGGAAATGCAGCAATAATCTTGCTTGGAATAGAAGAATAATAGGAATTGGGCTCTTCAGTGTGAGTAAAACTATTCAGCTAGAGACAAAGAGATGAACTATTTGCTTTTTAAAAAAAAAAAGAAGATGGAAAGAAAATGAAAAAAGAGAAATGAAACTAAAGGAGAAAGTGAAGCAGAAGGAAGAGGAAAGGCTATGTTGTCATGTGTGATGGCACTGCTATAGAGAGCCCCATGTTTTCATTACAGGCTACAAAACTCATGAAATTCTTACTGCTAGTGAATTAAAAAAAAAAAAAAAACAGAGAAGGCTTTGAGCTTTGCACATGAGTGACAAGGCAGTATTTTCAAACGTAGGAGCAGACACAGAGAGAGGCCTGAAGAAGTCCACTGCCAAGAATTTGTAGCAATTATGGAAAACATTCTGCCCATGAATTTGGGGTGTAAACCAGGTTTATAGCAATTCTCAAGAGCAGGAAAGCTCATAATGACATTTAATTTAACCAACTCACTTCTTTTTGCTTTAAAGTTCAAGCATTAATGCATTATCAAGAACCTAGGAATTGGGTGGCTCCTGTGGCTCAAAGGAGTAGGGCGCCAGCCCCATATGCCAGAAGTGGTGAGTTCAAACCCAGCCCTGGCTAAAAACTGCAAAAAAAAAAAAAAAAAGAACCTAGGAATTTACATGCAGATTCAGAAGAAATAATAGAATGTCTGGGTCACATGAAGGCTTCTATATTACTAATGAAATGTGAAGGTCTGAATCATGACATCACTATACATGAAAAATAGAAACAAAATTGGTTCCCTAATATCTGTACACAAACCAGTTTAAATAGATAGTAATGTGCTAAGGATGTGACTAATTTAAAGTGTTTTGCCAAAATGGTAACATCATTTGAATAATTTACACAAACACAATTTAAGTGGGAGTAAGTAATATAAAAGCTATTTACAACATTCACTTTTAACACTTATCTATTTGTTCACCAGATATTGACTGAGTACCTCCTGTATGCGTCCCACTGCAGAGTCCCTAAAACAATTTAAAGATATATAAAAATTCATTCTTGATAAAGCTCAATAACTGAGGAGACAAACTTTTAGTAAGTTTAAAAAAGTTAATGAAGACAGTTTTTTTATTGGCTAGAAAAGCACTTCAGAAGCTGGAATGCCCTTGGTTATAGTTTACGTACTGCATAAATACCTAATAAGTCCAAAAGCTATATGGGATTTCAGATAATAGAAATATCACTTCAAAATTTAGTAATCAGTGAAGTTTTCATAGAATGAATGAGCTGGGAGTTAGTTGGCATTCCAGCATAAATAATGACATCGAAGCTAAAACGTTAGGACATGGTAAGTTCTGCTGATCTGAAATAAGGTTTGTAGGAGAAACACCATGAGGTGAGGGAGGAAGCACCAGAAGGCTTAGGGCCTTCAGATTATAAAATAAAAATTAATAACATCTACTTTGCCCTCTTCAAGTATGCAACAAAAATGAAATAATTTCATGTATATGGAAGTAATACAAACATTTTAGAGTTTCATATAAGGTAATTTTCTTTGTATTACTATTAGAAACTGACCCACATTTTTAAGATGGATAATCTCTTGAGTTGTCAAGGAAGGATTTTGTTGGAGCTTATCATAGCCATCCTGAAACTAAACTCTGGTGATCTGTGTAACACCTACCCTTTCTTTCTATTTCTCAGTTTAACCTTTTCTCTGGAGCTTGGGTTTTCGACATCCTGGTGAAACCATTTTCAATGCTTCCTGCCACCTGCCACCTGACCATGATTCTGTCTCCAGAATTAAGAAAACAAACTCTTGTCCACTTGTGCTCTGCCTCGACCCAAGCTTAGATATAAACCTGCAGAGCTCAAATATATCCAATGTGGATATTAACATTCTCACCATGAAATTGAATGCCAGATTTATTTTGAGGGTATAAGGAGACAAAAGTGTTAGGAGAACAAATATAACAGACATGATTTTTAAGAAATATTGATCTTGCAACTGAGTTCAAAATGAATGAATTAAACAGAATAGGGAGACTGTTGCCAATAGTTTGGCAGTATACTTCATTATCAAATTTATATATATTATCTTATGAATATTCAAAATAATCTTAAGAGTTATTGATTAATTTAGGGTATTCAGAAAGGAATTAAGGCAGTTTACAAAGATGCATATATCTGGATACATTTAAATTTTTGTAAGAGAAAATCAGATGAAGTGAAAAATGAAGGTAGGAAAGATATGATAAACCAAGAGTAAGTGAGGGTAATACATAAAATCATGCTTTAAATTTCTATAACTTTTTTAAAGAGAAGCCAAAAATATATCTGTGCATATTTTATAGCATCCTACAGAAAGAAGGAAATGCAATCTGTTTCACAAGTTATAGTTATAATTTAAAAAATAAAATTTCCTCATTTACTCGACAAATATTTATTGAGTCCTATGTGAAAGGTAAAAATGTGGATCTAAAAGTTATCAGTACAGTGTTGAACAAGATGGGCAAAATTCCTGTCTCTTGGAGTTTTCAATTAGTTAAGGGACAGATCATACATAAATACGCTACATACACTATAAGACAAAGTAGCAATAAACAATAGGGAAAATTAAGGATAGAGTGACTAAAATAGGAGCCATAGTTATTTTAGATAAGGTCGTCAAGATAGGTATCTTTGAAGAGGTGACATTGAGCTGAGATATATGAATGAAGTTTCATTCTGAGCTTGACAGAAAGCCACTGGAGATTTTAAACAAGAAATGATATAATGGATATATGTACTATAAAATAATTTTCCTACCTTTTGTATAGAGAGCAGCCTGTGGGCTGGCAAGAGACAAAATAAGGAGATGAGCTAGAAAGTCATTCCTATGGGAGAAAATAATGGCTGAGACAAGAGCACCACCAGTGGAGGTGAGAGAAGTGGTTGGATTTGGCATGAGTTGTAAAGAGGGCTTATATATGGATTACATGACGGGTGCAAATGAAAAGGAAGCATCGAGGAATACTCCTAAATTTTTATCTTCACCACCAGTGAGTGGTGAATCCTAATTGAGAGATGTCTGGAAAAGAAGCAGGTTTAGAAACCAAAATCAAAGCATCAATTTTGAGATGCCTGCCAGATGGATATACACTCACAGGGGTGTCCAACCTGCAGCCTGCAGACCACATGCAGATTATATGAGGACATTTTGCTTCTCCCTGGTGTCAGATATCATGAAAATCCTGCACAGAGCTTATTTTTGCTCATTTTCATATTTGTGTAGCCCAAGGTAACTCTTCTTTTTCCAAAGTGGCACAGAAAAAACAAAATGTTGGACACCCGATGGGTTTGAAGAGTGAATTCAGGACTGAAGACATAAATTTAAATGTCATGAATGTTTGTATAAGATAAATTTTAAATTTTAGTTATAACTAGGTAAGATTCCTAGGGGGAAGGGTAGATAAAGAAGAGACCAGGCCTCAGGGTTGAGTCCTAGAGGCATTACAACATTCAGAGGTGAGTTATTTTCTCTTTGCAGACCACCTCCTCTAGAGTGACCACTCATTCAAGTTTGCCCAGGACTGGGAGATTTGAAAGATTCAGGACTTTTAGTGCTAAAAACAGAAAGTCCTAGGCAAACCTGCATGACCTGGTCACTTTAGACGCTCAAGCCCCTCTCCACTCTTTTCTTCTCTGCCCTGTGCACCAGGAGGCTGATCTCCACAAATCCCAGACTCCCTTTCCTCCTTCCTCCTAAGAGTCAGCAAATAGGAGGCATCAACATATTAGAAGATGGGAAGGAAAAAAATGCATGACTATTTTTACACCCCCACCTCCCTACAATGGCTGTTACAGCTTCTATGCAGTGGCCTCTTTCTCATGGCCCCGAGGTCTTCGCCTAAGTTCCAGTTACCACATTTCCTCCCTGTGGAATCCTCAGATGTAAGAGAGGGCACAGCTTCCTGCTGACACTAACGTGCAGAAGCTTCTTTTACTGCTCCCACTAACCTGCGCACATGTCTCTAAATAGCTCCTAAATGAAACTCTCCCTGGTTAAACCTGACAGGGCCGACTGACACACAGCATGGGAAGGGCTGGGTGGCAGGTGAGGGAGAAGGAGCAAGGAGACTGAGCGACTGAGAGGCCAGGGGTCCACGTCAGTGATTTTCAATTTAGGGATGCCTCCCTCTTCAAGGCATTTTAGAAATCTGTGGGGCTGTTTTGGGTCTCATAATAATTGGGAGTCTACTACTGACATTGAGTGGGTAAAAACTAGGAATGCTAGAAGACTTTCTATGTCTTGGATGGTCCCAGTTATTAAGAATAGCCCTATATTTTGAGGATTTAGAAATGCCTGGTTGGATGTTCACATAAGTAAAACAAAAAAGGGGTGGGAATTAACCAGTTTTTGCCTGAGCTTGGAACTATTTTACACATAAAATACTTTTTCATGGTTTTAATATCCATTACATTTTCCATAATGCAAACACCATGTAAATCAAAGGAAGGTTGTATGGACTGATTTGGAAATTTACCAAAGTAGTTTATCATTTTAGAAAATGATGTTACTGACTGTTACAACACAGACATATCAATATGTAATTCTATGTCTATTGCAAGCAGATTAGTATTTGTCTATGTCTTTCCGTAAAGTTGTGCTTGAGCAATCACATATTAAAGTGCATATTATTATTATGCATTATTTTTTTCTCTCATTACAATTAGGTAATTATATTGACTTTTTAATATTGTGTATACTGGTAGATGACACTATGAAATTCATTTTAATGTAGTAAAGAAAATATTACAAAGTATTCATTATGGAGAGGTATTAGGCATGATACAGGGGAGAATAACTAATAAACGTGGGCATGGAAATCAATGTGAATGATGACAATTTACTGATAGAGAATGCCAGGTGCCAAAAATCTTCAATGAATAAGAAGGAATGATTAGGACAGTGACTCAATGTTGCTGCACATTAGAATTGCCTTGGGGAGCTTCTTCTTTTTCAGAGATGAGGGTCTTGCTCTGTCCGGAGTGCAGTCATACACTCATTGCTCAGTGAAGCCTTGCATTTCTGAACTTAAGCGATCATCTCACCTCAGCCTCCCAAGTAGATGGGGTATTAGAACCACATGCACAAGCCACTGGACCCAGCTTGGAGAGAAGTAAGTCCTAATTCGTAGACTGGCCACATTAGAATCTCTAAGGGTAGAACCCAGGCATTAGCAGACTTTTTAAAAACTTAGTGCAGCCGAGTTTGAGAACCACTGAATTAAGATATCGGGAAAAAAATTACAAGGAGAAATTATAATGGTCAGGCATGATAGTATGTCATTTAAAGAATCAATGGTTTTTCAGGAGTAGGCTAAGAAAGGATGAAATGGGCCAAAGTTGACCATTTGGAGCAAGGAGAACCCCTACCCCCCACCCCACGTCTGAGGAAAATGGCAGCTACCATTGAAAAGACTTCAGAGAAACAAGCACCCTCAGAGATGACACATTTTGTTGTGAGAAATGATTGTAAATTAGAGGAACACAGTAAAGGGGACGTGTAAGGATGAGGTTGGAGATACAGGGGTGGAAATTCATAAAGTGTTTGGAGAAGGGTAAAAGTTTGAGTTACAGTAGGAGCTTTATGGAGATATGATGGATGATAAGAAGTCCAGGAGGGACCTGGAGAGTCAAATGTAGCTGCTTAAAGAAACTGGAGGATGGGCAACCAGTTCTAATTACAGCCCCTACAGCAGACATTGCCAGTACTCTGCCCAGCTCCCACGAGATTCCTTTATCACTTCTGGTGCCCTACCCCTAGTTCTTTGTTTTTGTTTGTCAAGAGTTGGCACTTGCAACTCTCTCCAGAGGCTTGCCCTTGAGCTAGAGGAAGCCTTCCCAGCTGGAAGTGTCTAGGACTTTAGACTCTTACCAGACAGTCTTTTCCAATCCCTGACATGTACAGAGCATGAAGACCTGGCTCCCTTGCTTCAAGCAGGGAAAAACTACAGGACTTAATTTTTCATTTCAGAGCTCCCCACTAGAATTAAGCTGAAGTGAGCCTTTCTGCTTTGCCTAAAATTGTCCTTTCTTGGCTTTTTCCCTTTTCCTGTCCTGCTCTCCCACCTGTATACCAGTTTTTCTTTGAAAAGATTTCTTTAATAAATCACTTGAATTCTTATCTCAGGGTCAGCTTCTGGGGTCTCAGCCTAAGACAGCCACCTTCTTACAGCAAACAGGCAGCAGCATGTGGTGACAGGAACAGGACATGTTCTGTGGGACTCCCTAAGGACAGGCTGAGAATATCACTACACAAATGGAGGGATAGTTTTACCTTACACAAGTTAAATTACAAAGATGACTAATTTTGATATATCAGAGGGTAATTATTTCCAGGAGTCCTTGCCAAAAGGACAATTTACTCAATAACACCTTCCAGGAATCTAGCACCAATTTTGAGAAGGATGTTTTCCCCACGTCATCATTCATCACTCACTAGAAACAAATAATGTCATTGAGAAATAAGAAACAAAATAGGGTGCCCCAACAGTGTGATAGTATGTGTAGTACGTGTTCTCCTGTAGTCGTGTTTGAAGTATCTAGAAAATCAGAACTGTATCAGGTAATTTCCCCTAAAATAGCTTTTAAATTACTTAAGTTTTCAACATATATTGAGCATCATTGAGTTCTAAGTTATTTTTTCCAATTAGCATTCAGAACTAAATCTCAGCTGCTGATTAAATATAGAGCTACATATTTCAAGTGTTAGTCAAGGTGGTGCTGTAAGCTATAATTATCAGAGACTATAAAGGCAAGCAAAAAATGAAGAAGCACAGGTAGTCAAAATTAGTGCTTCCCTGCCTTATATCTGACTGTGTCTTGTCATCCTCAATATTTAATGTTTCAGGCGCAGAGTTCATATAATTATACAAAAAAGACCGTGCCTTCTACTTAAACCCAAAGTCACAGATCTATCACAATAAAAACAGAAATTTTGCAGCCACTAAAATGTTATATTGCAAAATACATAGATTTTGCTTCCTCTCTCCTTTCAGTCACAAAATTAAGGGAAAAGAAGAAAATATGTCTAAAGACTAATAGGTGAATTAGAGACATAATAGTAGAAATGACAAAAAAAAACTGTTTTATACAAGATAAATCAAGTGGTAGCTATCATGTGGATTTTTCTCATCCATAGGTTCCTCTAAGCTTAATACTAACTCTTAAATACTGATATGCTAATATGAAGATGATACTGTAATAATAACTAAAGTCACAAAATTATTTTCCTTCCCTTCTCTAGTAGGAATGTATTTTCAACACTCAGAATAGCAAAATTATCTAGGTGTAGAAGTGTACCATGCAAGGTTGTCAAGGTTTAAGATAGCTCAATTAAGTGAGGGGACCCCAACACTAAGGAAATGAGGGGCAAATTACTCTTTGTAGTTAGGAATATAAAGAAGAAAAAAATTTCCACAGTTGAGTGGGAGTGGGGATGTCTCCACAAGGCCATATTCTCAAAGATTTTCAGAAAGAGGGTAGCCTTCAAAACAATCAAAAGTAAAAAGTTGCTATAAAAGAAAAACAACATTTGGAAGATAGCACCAGAGCCACAGACAGACGAAGCAGCATTGATTTTCAGATGAGGACTACCACATTGCAACAGGCACTCTGAGAGACAGAATTTTCTGTCTCCATATTCTTCCCCAACCCTCTCAACACACACAGACACACACACACACAAACACACACACACACTTGTTATGCACAGGTGCAGGTGCATGGAATTCGGAAAAGAAAAGAAAAAGAGGAATCAGGCTACATTTCTCTCAACTGCAAATTGTTGTAGCAACCTTGAAAGCTAAGCATGAGCTGAACCCTGGGATTCTGAAAAACTTCCAGCAACAACAGAAATAAATACAGATATACCTCATTGTATTGTGCTTCCCTGTACTGCTCTTCACAGATGTTGCCTTTTTCAGGAGTTGGGATTTTTGGTAACCCTGTGTTAAGGAAGGCTGCTGGCACTGTTTTCTCAACAGCAGATGCTCACTTGATGTCTCTGTGTCCCATTTCAGTTTGCAACATTTCAAAATTTTCATTACTATAATATCCTTTCATTATTTTCATTGTTATAATGTCATTTAATTATTATGTAGTGTATAATACAGCTTTTATGGTGATCTGAGATCAGCAATCTTGGATGTTAGTATTGTAATTGTTTGGGGGTGTGAGGAACCAAGCCCGTATAAGATTACAAGCTTAAGAAAAAGACGTTGCATGTGTTCTGACTGTTCAACCAGCCATCTCTGGTGTTCCTCACATCTCTCTCCTTCTACTCAGCCTCCCTAACCCCCAAGATATAAAAACATTGAAATTAGACCAATTATTAATCTTTCGAGTGAAAGAGTTACACATCTCTCACTTTAAATCAAAAGTTAGAAAAGATTAAGTTCAGTGAGGAAGGAACCCAAGTCTGTTCAAAAGCCAGGCCTCTTGTGCCAAACAGCCAAGTGGTGAGTGCAAAGGAAAAGTTCTTAAATTAAAA
Organism: Galagoides demidoff; assembly: GCA_963574575.1. Classification (NCBI taxonomy): domain Eukaryota; kingdom Metazoa; phylum Chordata; class Mammalia; order Primates; family Galagidae; genus Galagoides; species Galagoides demidoff. The sequence continues at coordinate 4,637 of CAUYQV010053126.1, read as the reverse complement.
ATGTTACTCCAGAACGTCTCTCTCACCTTCTCTCCTTCATGAAATGGGTCCACTTCCAACTCTCTCTGGAAGTGCTCTGACCTTTCTCTTTGTTGTTCCTAAATAAAATCTCTCTTTGTTCCCCTGGGAAAAAAAAATAAAAATATTACTCCAGTGGACACACAAACAACAAAAAAGCAAAACAGACTTATTGCTGATGTGGAAAAAGTTTGAGCAACCTGGATAGAAGGTAAAACCAGTCAGAACATTCCCTTAAACCAGTGTTTCTCCACCTGTAGGTCATGACCCCTTTCACAGGGGTCACCTAAGACCAGCCTGCATATCAGATATTTACATTACAATTCATAAAAGTAGCAAAATTACAGTTATGAAGTAGCAAGGAAAATAATTTTATGGTTGGGGGTCACCACAACATAAGGAACTGTGTTAAAGGGTCATAGCATTAGGAAAGTTGAGAACCACTGCCTTATACCAAAGCCTACTCCACAGCAACACCCTAGCTCTCTTCAACTCTGTGAAGGCTAACAGGGGTCAGAAAGCTGCAGAAGAAGAAAATAAATCTTAAAACTATCAAAATTTGGTTCAGGAGGTTTAAGGAAAATAATCATCTCCATAACATAAAAGTGCAAGGTGGGGCTCTGCGCCTATGGCTCAATCGGCTAAGGCACCAGCCACGTACACCTAAGATGGCGGGTTCAAATCCCCAGCCTAGGCCCGCCAAACAACAATGATGGCTGCAACCAAAAAATGGCCCAGCATTGTGGCGGGCGCCTGTGGTCCCAGCTACTTGGGAGGCGGAGGCAGGAGACTCGCTTGAGCCCAGGAGTTGGAGGTTGCTATGAGCTGTGATGCCATGGCACTCTACCCAGGGGGATAGCTTGAGGTTCTGTCTCAAAAAATAAATAAATAAATAAATAAAAAAGTCCTGATTTTTAGAAAGAATGCACCACAAGCTAGGGAACGTTGGGAGAATGGGAAGGGAATATTTGGTTTCTGGCTGCCATGAGGTTATTTCACCAGGATATGAGTTTTATATTATTTTTGTTAATTTTATAATGTTAAACTTTAATAATAACAAATAATTGTTGAGAACTGCTTATCAAAGTTTGCATTGTTAATCAGTTGTTAGAATTCAATGAGAAGTATGCCAAAGACTAAACAACACTATACATAATTTTTTAATGTATTATATTTATAAATTGTACTTATGTTGAAATTGAAAAAATATATTACAATACTATTTTTGTGTTATATGAAAATTTTTGTTGCTCCATATAGACCAAATTTTAAATTAAGAACCCCCCCTCAATGGTGTCCCACTTTACCAATGTTAAAATCTGGTCACCTTAGTTTAAGGGCACGATGCACGCTTCTGGCCTGGGCTTTCATGCTGTGCAGTATAGAAGGTCAACAAAGGAGAAGAAAGTAGTGAATAACGGACCAAATGGGACGGGGAACCTCATTTTATAACAACAATTCCTAGGGGAACTAATCCATTCCTATAAGACCAAGAACTCACTCATCCCCAGGAAATGGCATTAACCTATTTATAAGGGCTCTGCCACCACCCCCAAACTCCTCCCACTAACCCTACCTCCAATACTGCCTCACTGGGAGTCAAATGTCAACCTGAGTTCTTTTTTTTTTTTTTGAGACGGAGCCTCAAGCTAGCCCCCTGGGTAGAGTGCCATGGCATCACAGCTCATAGCAACCTCCAACTCCTGGGCTCAAGCGAGTCTCCTGCCTCCGCCTCCCAAGCAGCTGAGACCACAGGCGCCTACCACAATGCCCGGCCATTTTTTGGTTGCAGCCATCATTGTTGTTTGGCGGACCCAGGCTGGGGATTCGAACCCACCACCTTAGGTATACGTAGCTGGCACCTTAGCCGATTGAGCCGCAGGCGCCGAGCCTCAACCTGAGTTCTTGTGGAGACAAATCACATTTAAACCATAGCAAATCTGAAAATGAAATCAAGAAACAATTTCACACAATAACATAATAAGATAAAAAAATAAGAATAAATTTGAGGGCTTGGTGCCTCTAGCTCAGTGTTTAGGGCACTGGCCACATGCACTGGGGCTGGTGGGTTCAAAACCCGCCAGGGCCTGCTAAACAACAATGACAACAGGAACCAAAAAATAGCCAGGCACTGTGGTGGGTGCCTATAGTCCTAGCTACTTGGGAGGTTGAGGTGAGAATCACTTAAGCCCAAGAGTTTGAGGTTGCTCTGAGCTGTGACACCATGGCACTCTCCTGAGGGCGACAAAGTGATACCCTGTCTCAGAAAACAAACAAACAACAACAACAAAAGACTCCATTTGACAATGAGGAAAATGAGTTTCAGATACCTTAATCTGTCTAAAGTATCATAGCGAGTAAGTAGTAAAACCAGGTTTCAAATGAGATCTAACTCCATTTTTGTAAGTCAGTAAACTGCAAATCCTTTGCCATTAAAATTCATCAGAGGCCTGGCACGATGGCTCATGCCTATAATCTTAGCACTCTGGGAGGCCAAGGTAGGTAGATTGCTTGAGGTCACAGGTTTAAGACAAGCCTGAGCCAGAGAGAGACTTCACCTCTAAAAATAGCCAGGCATTGTGGTGGGTGCCTATAGTCCCAGCTACTTGGGAGGTTGAGGCAAGAGAATGGCTAAGCCCAAGAGTTTGCGGTTGCTGTGAGCTAGGGTGTCACACCACTCTACGGAGGGTGACAAGTGAGATTCTGTCTCCAAAAAAAAAAAAAAATTCATCAAAGAAGACCAGGCAGAATGGTTTATGCCTGTAATTCAAATACTTTGGAAGACTGAGATGAAAGGATCACTTGATGCCATGAGTTTGAGACCAGCCTGGGTAATATAGAGAGACTCTGTCTCTATAATTTTTTTTTTTTAATAGCTGGGAATGGTGTAGTTCCAGCATTCAAGAGCCTAACATGGGAAGATTGCCTCAGGAGTTTGGGGTTACAGTGAGTTATGATCACACTGCTGTACTCCAGCCTGGGTGACAGTAAGATCCTGTTTTTAATTAAAAAAAAAATTAATGCAAGAGGTGATATCAGCAGAATGGAAGAAGAGGAAGCCCTGGACCCTCCTTCCCCCTCTGGACACACTAATACACACTAATTTAACAAAAATAAATACACAAATTCTATTTATGAGAAATCCAGAAGCCAGTCAAGGGGCTCCTGTACCCTGGACAAGTGCAAAATCGGCCACATTAAAGCTGGTATGAAAATTCGAGATACCCTTTCACCATAATCCCTATACCTGGCACAGTCCTATACAATTACCATGTTTCCCTGAAAATAAGACATTGTCCTATATTTATTTTTTTCTCAAGAAGACACACTAGGGCATATTTTCAGGGGGATGTCTTATTTTCATTAAGTATAATACAACAATCTACATTTATTCAAATACAGATAAGTGATCTTCTTCTGGAACCTGACAGGGGAACCGACCTTGTTGGTGGGGCTGACACTAGTGATGCATGAACTCCTTTCCCCTAGCTGTTTGCATGTGTACAATATAGGATACCTGCAAATGCAGTCACCACATGCACACCTGCACAAGTGCGAACGGCTGGGAGAAAGGATCTGTGGCAGATAAAAGGTATTCCAGTCTTCCTTACTGCTCCACATGGAAATGTAGGTCTTATTATGGGGGTAGGGTTTATATTTAACAAATGTATAGAAATCCTGCTAGGGCTTATTTTGGGGGTAGGTCTTATTTTCTGGGGAAACACGGTAGAAGGAAACTCCTAAATCCTACCTTCTCCTTGAGAAGGGAAAGAGTTGTATCACACATCTAACATCACAACTTTTCTGTGAGCTGCTTGGGTGACTGGCTTCTGCCTCACCTGTCTTGGAGCACTAATGGGACTCAGAATACTCTCTACAAGGACATATGATGGTTTGAACTAACATGAAGGTTCCAGAGGCCCTTAGAATCCTTGGCTATGGTGATTTGTAAGCGTTTTCTACTGTAGGAGGCCACTCTGTGAAGACTTAGAAAGGGTTTTTTTGTTTGTTTGTTTGTTGTTGTTTTAATGCAAAGATAGCAACACAAAGAGACAGGAAAATGAAGAAACAAGAAATATGTATGAAACAAAAGAACAGGATAAATCTCTAGAAACTGACTCTAATGAAAAGGAGTTATATGATTTACCTGACAGAGAATTCAAAATAACTATCATAAAGATGCTCAATGATGTCATGAGAACAATACATCAACAAAGTAATAATTTTGGCTCAGTGCCTATGGCACGGTGGTTACGGCACCAACCACATACACTGAGGCTGGTGGGTTCAAACCCAGCCCAGGCCAGCTAAACAACAATGACAACTGCAACAAAAAATAGCCAGGTGTTGTGGCAGGTGCCTGTAGCCTGTGGTCCTGGCTACTTGGGAGGCTGAGGCAAGACAATCACTTAAGCCCAGGGGTTTGAGGTAGCTGTGAGCTGTGATACCATAGCTCTCTACTCAGGGTGACAGCTTGATGCTCTGTCTCAAAGCAGAGTGAAAAGTCAACCAGCAGAGTAGGAGAAAATTTTTGCAAACCATATATCTGATAAAAGATTTTTTTTTTTTGAGATGGAGCCTCAAGCTATCCCCCTGGGTAGAGTGCCATGGCATCATAG
>CAUYQV010053123.1:0-52626 GCA_963574575.1 Galagoides demidoff | reverse complement strand
TTCAGGTGGAAGAGTTCAAATGTCTCTGGGAGCTAGATAAGAGGGGTCTGCTTGCAGTTCAGATATAACTTGCTCCAGTGCTCTGTGAGGGCAAAGGGACCCACCTGGCAAATGGGTTAGTCTGGGAAGGTTAATACCTCCTTCCCCACCTTGCAGCCAGTCACTCATAATCCCCCAGGTCTGTGACCCTATTCACTCCAATAGGCCACTGCTCCCGGGGTTTACCTGGCAAAATCAGCCAGAAATCTGAGTTCAGCAGGGGGGCCTTGTGTGTTTAAATTAGGCTTCTGTCCGGCTAGACTTCTCTGTAAATCAGAAGTTGTATTCAGCTTTACACTCAGGTGTCAATTCTAGCCTCTGCTGGCCCACTGCCTTTGTCTCAGCTGCATTAGCCCCCTAAAGGCTGGCGTTCCACCCAAGAAAGTTATGTGCGCCCTGCCTGTGGCTGCTGTCTGGAACCTGTGCTTGCCCAAAGGGATGGGGCCAAAATGGCGTCAGCCTGCTGCTCAGGATATATATACAGTTTTATATAGTTGCTGCACTGGCGTCCCCTGAGCTGATTCTCTTCTCCTCACGCCCACACCACAGTCAGCACAGAACAGCACCAGCCCTTTCCCCCTCCACCTCTCTCAAGGAGATGCCCAAGAATCAGGATTCCATAGGTAATAAACCTTCAGACCTCAGAGTGGGTGGGTGGGGGCTCCTCGGAGTTCAATGTTGCAGGTGGGGAATATATACAGATTTATACAGTTTTCAGTTTTGTGCCTGGCCGGAGGGTGCCATGGCAGGCCAGCAGGGGTAGGAGGTCCAGTTTTTAGAGGGTCTCTCCCGTGGGATAGAATGGGAGGATGTTTGAACTCTGTTCGCTTGTTTGCATGGAGTAAACTGCGAGCCCTTGTTGTGGGGGAGGGGACTCCCGTCCGCTTCATGGCGGATTTTGTACCTTTTGGTTGTATTTTTGGAGTCGTAGCTTGCCTCAGGAAGGTTGAAGTGCACTCTTCAATCTTCTCTCTTGGCTCTGCTCCAAACCATCAGCTAATTTGCTAAACTTCTGTGCTTTCAGCTTCCTTCCGGACCGGAGCTTCTGTAAAAAGCTGGCTGCAGTCCGCCATCTTGGCTCCACCCCCTGTTTTCTCCTTTTTTAAAACAAAGTAGAGACATTTTAAGGTGGATATAAGTCAAATAAATCTACTTAAAAGCAACTTTTTAATACTTGAGAAATCACTCGTACCATACCCACATAAAGAAAAATATTGAAATGACTGTTACTTGGCCTAATGGCAATCAAAACTCTCCAAATCTTTCATAAGCCTGGAAAACAAAGCCAGGCTTTCTTAACCATGCTACATAGCAAGTCAAAACATTAATGCAATACCCGGGAAACATTCTGAAATACTTCTGACTAACAAGATCTTATTACAGGTAGAGAGAGAATTGTTAAGAAATGTACATACATCTGTGTAGGGTTAGTAGCTTGTGGATTGAGAGATGTGGATACAAAGAAAACTGTGACTCCAGCAAGGTACTTAATGTTTGTGTTCCTTTTCTCCATTTCTTGATTATGGCAGAAGACTTTGCATACAATTTTCTAGCTGCGTAAAACATAAATTCTTTAGTTATCACTTTTCTGCAATACATTAAAATACATTAGGAAATCCATTGAAAAGAGACATGATTACAGAGACAAAATGATACTGTAATACCATATCAAGTCATCATGTATAATTATATTTTTAATATTATATTTATAATTAATTTACAGCCACATGCAAAGCTTTTCACATACTTGATTTAGTGTTTTTCCTTTAGAAAAGCATGGTGGGAGATTGTAGAAAAGAGAGGGTTTATTATTAACCTATTGATCTTGATGTTTTAACACAGTATAGTTGCCCCTTAATATCTGTGGGGAATGGTTCTCAGGACCCTCTGGAGATACCAAAATCTGTGGATGCTCAAGTTCCTTATGTAAAAAGGTGTATTTACATATAACCTACAATCCTCCCAAATAGTTTAAATCATCTCTAGATTATTTATGATACCTAATACAATGTAAATGACATATAAATAGTTGTTACACTGTATTTTTTTATTTGTATTATTTTTTATTATTACATTGTTATTTTTTATTCCTCCCAGATATATTTAATATATTTGATCTACTATATTCATTAACTATGAATGAATATTCGATTCAATGAATAGTCATTGAATATGAATGAATATTCAATATTCAATTCAATGAATTAAAAATATTCATTGAATCCATGGATGTGGAACACATGGATAGGGAGGGCCAGCTATAAAAATCTCTGAACTTGAGCTCAGAGATTGGCACTGCACTAGCACTTTATCCTGTAATAATTATTCCAGGAAAGAAGAATGCTGGGTGTCTCCAAATCTATTCTAAACTGAAAATTTTTATTCCCCAAACCAAATAAGACTTAACAAGACTTAAGAAATATCCTCAAATCTGCATGAGGAGTTTTTTTCCTCTTTAGGTGGTTTGCAGATTAGGTACAAACTGGACAGACATCAAAATCCTGATTCTTTTAACTTTAATTTTATAAACTTGGATGATGCATTGCTTTACCATTGTGGGATGAATGTTGAAGAAGGAGTTAGAGAGTAATGCAGTAATTAAAATTATGACTCCCTAGCATTAATGACTTTAAGCAAAAAGTTGATAATTAATAACCAGGAAAAAGATGCTCATTCAGTGACAATTTTTCATAAGTAAGAACAGGAGTCAAATATCACTGGAGTGTTTTGTTTGTTTTTATGTGTTTCATGCTTTGCTTCTGTTTAACTATGAGAATCTATTTAAGTTATCATTAATATTTGACCATTTACGATGCCAGAGTTTGCTTTACTTCATAATACTGTCAAGTTTATTTTGAATACAGCTGGTACAAACTTTAAATTGATAAATTGATGCTTCAATGGAAACCACTTTCCATGGGATCATAAAACCACAAATGATGTAGCAATTAAAAATAAGAAAAATAACTTTATTTTGATTAAAATGAGGGTAAATAATAAAAAAAAACCCCTGAGTCACCACAAAGTAAATTTTACTACTGGCTTTTGAGGAAAATAATTTAGATATTAAATCTGTAAATAAAACATTTTTCTGCATCTTCGGACATGTTTTCTCTTAAGTTAAATATTTTGAGATTTAAAATAATACATTTTTTTTTGGAGATTTTCCCAATAAATATAAGAAGAAAAGTAAATTGGGAATGGAGATAGACAGCGGTTCAGTGGTAACTGATGGCATCATATAAATTGTTTAAAAAATATTTTCCTCTTTGTAAATAACCAATTCTTGGAATTGATCTCTTAATTTATGTGATAGCACTAATGAGAGATCTATTCTATGACTTTTTCCCTCTTGGTATCCCTTTGCTTTGTGTCTTTTTATCATCAAAATTACTCTTTATTTGAATGTTTGCTTCTCTTGGAACAAATTGCTAGGTTAACAGAATGCAAGTGGACAAGTCATCCTGACAGCTATAGAAGCTGATGCTGTCAAATTTCTTCTATTAGGGAAGATTTTAGCAAGTAGAAGAAAAACCTTTTCCTCCCTATAATAGATCAAAAGTGTCATGTCACAAGCATAAGAAACATTTGTCATGCAGAAACAAACTCCTTTTCTTAAGTTTATGAATAATTATACATGAGTGACAATCAAGATAAAAACTGTACTTTTGTCTAAGTGCACATGTAATCATGAGTAATGTGCTTCCTGAAAGACGAGCAAGTGTATTCTTTGAAAAATAATATCACACTTATCTGCCTTACTTAGCAATCAAGTATAATAAAATGTAGTATTTCTCTAATGCAGACAAGAAAAATGTGATCAAAGTATGTGGAAAAGTCACAGCACATCTCTGTGAATGAATGGTCAATCCAGAAACTTTCACTTGATGAAAAAACTAGGATTAACTTTGGAGGGAAAAACTATATGGATTTATTTTAGAATGCTATTGTATTCGTATTCTGAATTATGCATTTTTGGCTCTATTTAATCCCTCCAGAACTCAAATATTTAGTAAAGAATTTTTCTGGGCAAGCTCTACAGTGGATACAGAATAGCTGGATCCTACTATGGCCTGTCCGTTTACAAGCTGCATTTTTGGTCTTTGCAAGGCATCCATCTTTCTATAGCTCAATTTTTCTGTATCTAAAATTGAGAGGATTTGAATGAATGATGCCCTATATGCTTTCTACTTTTGGTGTTTTATGCATATGGGTTAAAGTGTGTGATACTATTTAAGATGGCTCCTTTTAATATTTGCATATTCATTAAGAACTATTAGCTCAGATATTATTTGCAGTTCAATGACTGTAATATATACACCCACACAGAATATCTTACCACCACCCAGATCAACCTATAGAATATTTTCATCCTTTCTAAAACAATGTTCTATCGCCATTGATGGGTTTTTGTCTGTTTTTGAACTTCATATAAGTGGAAGCATATGGTACATGCAAGATCAGACAATTAAGTTTGCAAACGCATTGTAGAAAAAGGGCTACATACCTCATTGCTGAATATCACTATGATCACCTTTGAAGTATTCCCCTTGGGAAACTATGTACTGACACCAGAGCCTAGTCCACCCTTTAAAGCAATTTTGAAACTCTTTTTCTAGAATGTCTATCAGAGCTCTGTATTACTCTGTGTTACAAAGCCATCAGATTGTTGTATTATTCTTGATGTTCTGAATGTCATCAAAATGTCTTCCTTTCAATATTTCCTTTATTTTCAGGTAATAAAAAAAGCCAATGGGGGTTAGATCAAGTGAGTACAGAGGGTATTCCAATGCTGGCTAAAAACTTCCCCAGAGACAGTGTTTTCTGAGCTGGTGCATTGTCATAATGAGTTGTTGGCCAAAATTTTCAGTTAAGATTTTCCTAACTTTTTCTCCATCTATATTTACTTGGTCTCCTGTGCTTCTCACAGCTGAAGATTCTGATGCACAATTTAATGAAGTTTTGCAATGTTTTCATCATTTCTGCTCATTACTGGCTGCCCTGACCTCTCTTTATTAGTGATGCTTTCTTTCCTCCAGAAAAATATTCAATCCTTTTGTACATTGCCATTTTCTTTATGGCAGTATACACATGAACTTGGACTAACATATCCATGTCCCTCATTTCACTTATACTCTTGCCAAATTGAGCAAGAAATTTATGAATGTTTTGTTTCTTGCTCTAATTCAAGCTCTAACGTTCTTACAATGGCACACAAGAACACATAACAATAATGAACGTCACTCAGCAAGACACTGCCACATATCAGCACAAACACAGTTGTGAAATACTGATATGCCAAGATTATGAAATTTACTGAGTTGTTCATACAGTGCTGCCAATGTAAGCTCACAGTGGCAAGTTCGGGAACTTAATTGTCAGACATCATACTCCTGTTTTTGACTCGTTTCATTAGGCAAAATGTTTTGATATTCCTCTAATTTTTGATATTTCTTTTAGTCCATTCATTTCCACTGACATGTATTGTTCCATTTTATGAACACGCTATGATTTATTTATCCAATGTATGTTGATGAACTTTTGTGTAATTCTGAATTTTGGTTATGAATCTCCTATATTAACTTGACAGTTACAGTTGATCTTTTAGTGTTCACCCTCAAGTTAGAATTAGTTCCCTTAACTTATCAGTACTTTTTCCACTTCCCAAAGAATGTACAGTTCTTACAAGTTTACTTCTATGTATTTCTCTTTTACTCTTTGTGCCATTGTTGTAGTGCTTTTTAGTTTTGTATGTTGATTTCCACAAGATATTATTATTGTTGTAGTTTTAACCCATTGGCATGCATTTCTATTTACCCATGATTACTCTTTCCATGTGTTTCATTTATTCCTGAATTTCTACAACTTGCAAGGTTTTGTTTTTTGATTTTTGATTGTCAAAAGAGCTACAAGAAATCATGAAATGTTTCTTCTAATTGTTTGTATGCTTCATTGTTGGTAACTTTTTAAAACACCTTTCATTTCTCCAAATAAAGAGGATCTTCAGCCACAATTTAATTCCTTAGTATTTCCTTTAGATGTATTGTTCTTGATGAGAGCAGAAAATATCTTCCTTGTTAGAAAACACTATCATGTAAAATATTTTACAGGCAAACAACTTCTTACCTGGAAATAATTGAGATATTTATGGCCTGAAATGATAGATGTTTTATTTTCTAGATTCCTTTGTGCAGGTATTTCTTTTAAAGAAAAAAATACATTAAATCTATTTTGAAATTGACTAAGCCATTCTCCAAAAATTGTGATGTAGTTGAAAATTGCCCTCAGCTTCTTAGGCTATCATTTACTTTGCCACTTAGCTTCACTCAAATCACACTTTTCCCACCCTTTCTTTGCCTAATAGAGAAATTGTTTCTTCACATTTTTTTCTGTCAGTATATTTATTTTTCAGTCTAAAAGTTGATAAAACATTGTCCCACTGAGGCATAAATTAGGAAGAAAATATCAAGTAGGGCCAGGAGAGCTGGATGCCTAGCACTGTAATCCTAACACTCTGCCTGTAATCCTAGCACTCTGGGAGGTGGGTGGATTGCCTGAACTCATGGGTTTAAAACCAGCCTGAGCAAGAGCAAGACCTCGTCTGTAACCATAGCTGGTTGTTGTGGTGGGTGCCTATAGTCCCAGCTACTTGGGAGGCTGAGGCAAGAGAATCTCTTGAGCCCAAGAGTCTGAGGGTGCTGTGAGTTATGACTTTATAGCATTCTACCAAAGATGGCAAAGTGAGACTCTACCTCAAAAAAAACAAAAACAAAAACAAAAAAAGTCAAGTAATAGTTTCCTCATTTCCCCCCCTTTATCACTACTTTTAATTTTTTTAGAGATAGGATCTTGCTATGTTGCCTAGACTGGTCTTAAACTCCTGGGCTCAAGCAATTCTCCCAGCTTGGCCTCCCTAAGTGCTGGGATTATAGGAATGAACCACTGTACCCAGCTTTCATAACATTTTAATAGAAAAAGTAGGTTTTAGGTTAATAGGAAGGAATTCAAAAATTGAACTTCAAGACTTACACTGTAAAGATAGACATACACGTATAGAAACATATGTGTATATATACACACACACATACATGGAGTTGGATAGATTGATATAGTAAATGTCTGCTAGGTAAAATACTGCTGAACCAATCAAAAGGTAAAATATATTGTTTATGTCATTATAATTATAATAAAGTGTGTGCAATGTTGAAGAGGTCTATGAATTAAATGTGCCATTTAGATATAAAATTCCCAAGTTCAGTAAGAGAAGCTTGGTTCATATTTGGTTTAGAGCTTGGTTTAGAATTTCAGTTAATAGATTAATACAAATTTATATTGTTTTTTTCTTTAATTCCTTTTTTTTATTAGTTGATAGCTGTATTCATTAATGCAAACATGATTTTAATTGGTTTGTCAAAGATCATATAATAGTAAGTAGCTGGATTCATTTCTTGGTTCTCTATTCTGTTCAACACATCTACCTCTCTGTTTTTGTGCCAGTACCATGTTGTTTTGATCACTATGGATTTATAGTATAGTCTGAGGTCTGGTAGCATGATTCTTCCTGCTTTGTTTTTATTTCTGGATAACGTCTTGGCTATTCAAGGTTTCTTCTGATTCCATATAAAACAAAGCATTACTTTTTTGAGATCTTTAAATTATGACAGTGGAGCTTTAATAGGAATTGCATTAAAATTATATATTGTTTTGGTTGTATGGACATTTTAACAATGTTGATTCTTCCCAGCCATGAGCATGGTATGTTTTTCCATTTGTTAACATTTTCAGCTATTTCTTTTCTTAAAGTTTCATACTTCTCTTTATAGAGATTTTTCACGTCCTTTGTTAGGTAAATTCCCAAATCTTTCATCTTCTTTGGCACTACTGTGAACAAAATAGAGTCCTTGACTATTTTTTCAGCTTGGCTATTTTTGGTGTATGAAAAGGCTACCGATTTATGAGTGTTGGTTTTGCAACCTGTAGTCCTTGATCACTTCTAAGAGTTTTGTAGTAGAATCCCTGGTGTTTTCCAGATATACAGTCATATCATCTGCAAAGTATCAAAGTGTGATCTCTTCTGACCCTTGATCACCTTCTCTTCCCTAATTGTGAAGGCTAAAACTTCCATTACAATGTTAAAGAGCAGTGGAGACAATGGGCAACCTTGCCTGGTTCCTGATCTGAGTGGAAATGATTTCAATTTAAGTCCATTCAATACGATATTGGCTGTGGGGTTGCTGTAGAAGACCTCTATCAGTTTAAGAAATGTCTCTCCTATACCAATTTTCTTAAGTGTTCTGATCATGAAGGGATGCTCGATATCATCAAAAAGCTTTTTCTGCATCAATTGAGAGAGTTATATGGTCTTTGTTTTTTAATTTGTTTATGTGATGAATTATATTTATAGACTTATGTATATTGTACCAGCCTTGAGACCCTGGGATAAAACCCAGTTGGTCATGGTGTATGATTTGTTTGATATGTAGCTGGATTCCGTTTGTTAGGATCTTGTTGAATATTTTTGTATCAATATCAATTAGTGATATTGGTCTATAATTTTCTTTCCTTGTTGGGTCTTTTCCTGATTAGGGGATCAAGGTGATGTTTCCTTCATAGAATGTGTTCAGTATTATTCCTTCTTTTTCTGCATTTTGGAAAAGGTTGTGTAATATTGGTACTAGTTCCTCTTTAAAAGATTGTTAGAATTCTGACTTGAAGCCATCTAGTCCCGGGCTTTTCTTTTTAGTGAGAATTTGGATAGTTGATGCTATTTTAAAAATTTATATATGTTTGTTCAACATTTCCAATTCATTCTGACTAACTCTTGGGAGGTAGCGTGCTTCCTAGTATTGGTCCATTTCCCTCAACTTTTTATATTTCTGAGAATCAAGTTTCTTGTAATATTCATTAAGGTTTTGTTGAATTTCTGTGGTGTCTGTTGTTATTTGGCCTTTATCATTTCTGATTGATGAAACTAGAGATTTTACTCTTTTACTTCTGGTTAGGTTACCCAAATGTTTATCTATTTTTGTAATGTTCATCTATTTTATTGACATTTTCATAAAATCAACTCTTTGATTGGTTGATCTGTTGTATGTTTCTTTTGTTTTCAATTTAATTTAGTTCTGCTCTAATTTTAGTTATTTCTTTTCTTCTGCTTTTTTTTTTTTTGGAAAGTTGTTCCTTTTCCAATTGTTTGATATGTTCCATTAAGTTGTTGACTTCTTCTCTGTTTTTTTTCTTGAGGAAGATTGCAACACTATAAATTTCCCTCTTAGGACTTCCTTTCCGGTATCCCAGAGATTTTGATAGTTTGTGTCTTCATTATCGTTTTGTTCCAAAAATTTGGTAATTTCATTTTAAATCTCATCTATGACACAGCTATCATTCAGCATGAAGTTATTCAGTTTCCATGTTTTTGTACATTTATGCAGATTGTTGTTTTTACTTAATTTAACTTTATTGTATGATGGTCCAAGAAAATACAAGGAATGATTTCTATTCTTTTTAATTTGTTGAGGTTAGACTTGTGATCTAAGATGTGATCAATTTTGGAGGATAATCCGTGGGCTGATGAGAAGAATGTGTATTCAGTTTTGTTAAGATGAAATGTTCTGTAGATGTCTGTTAGATGCAAATGTTGAATAGTTAGGTTTAAGTCTAAAATTTGTTTGCTTAATTTCTTTCTGGAGGATCAATTCAACACTGACACAGGAGTGTTAAAATCTCTGACAATTATGGTACTGGAGGAGATCAAGTTACTCATGTATGTTAGAGTCTGTCTTATAAATTGAGGTGCATGCTGGTTGGGTGCATAACATTGATGATTGAAATCTCATCATGTTGAGTGTTGCCCTTTACAAATATGAAATGGTTATTTTTGTCCTTCCTTACATTAGTTGGTTTAAAGCCCATTGTATCTGCAAATAAAATTGCAATACCTGGTTTTTTCTGATTTCTATTTGCCTGAATTATAGATGAACATCCCTTCAACCTGAGTCTATGTTTATGTTTTAAGGTACAGTGAGATTCTTGAATGCAGCCGATGTCTGGCCTGAGCTTTTGTATCCAGTCAGCCAACTTGTGCCTCTTTAGAATATAATTTAAGCCATTCACATTAATTGAGAGTATTGTTTAGCCAGATAGTATTGGGCATTGTGTTTTTCAAAAGTCCAGCAGATGTTTTTAATCCTTTTGCCACTGTGGAAGTTGGAATTTGATCAAAAGTTTCTAAGTGAATTTACTTTGGTGGTGAAAGATTGTGTCATTCATTATGTAAGATAGGTCTGAGGACATCCTGAAGAGCTGGTTTAGTTACAGAAAATTTCTTCAACATATGAATTTCATTAAAGTATTTAATTTCTCCAACATAGATGAAACTCAGTTTAGCTGGATACAGGATCCTGGGTTGAAAGTTATTTGTTTAAGGAGATTAAAGGTCAATGCCCAGTGTCTTCTAGCTTGAAAGTTTTCAGCAGAGAGATCTGCAGTCATTCTAATATTTTTTCTTTTGTTGATTATGGTTTTCTCACATATTGCAGCCTGCAGAATTTTCTCCTTCATATTTACTTGGCAAAGCTAATTATTACGTATCTGTGAGGATTTTTGTTTGGGTTGAGTCATGTTGGTGTTCTGAAACTGTCTGCTATCTTGATTTTGGAATCTTTTGGCATGTCTGGAAAATTCTCCTTGATTATTTCATGATGTAAAGCTTCTGTATCCTTCACAGCAACTGCATCACCTTCAGATATTTCTATAAGGTGAATATTAGATCTCTTGAAATTATCCTAGAGCTCTCTGAGAGAATTATCTGCTTTTATTCTCCACTTTTTATCCTCATTGAGCATTTGGGAGTATTTGGAAGCTTTGTGTTCTATGTCAGAGATCCTTTCTTCTCCCTGTTCCATTTTGTTATTGAGAGATTCTACTGTATTTCTCAGATCTTTGAGGGCTGCAAGTTCTTGCTTCAATGTGTCAAAATCTTTGGTGATTTTGTCTTTAAAATTGTTGAATTCTTCAGACATCTTTTTAATAATTCCTTGAACTTCTAATTCCCTCCTTTCCTCCATTCTGTTGATCTTATTTGCTATCCAGATTCTGAACTCGATTTCTGACATCTCAGCCATTTGTTTATGAATTGGGTCTTGTGCTGTATCTACAATATCATTCCCGAGGGGAGGTTGATCTACTCTGATTACTCATGGTGCCAGAGTTTTTCCCTGATTCCACCCCATGATTGTTTTTCACCATTGGCTAGATGGGCAAGCAAGGTGAAATTGGATTAAGAGTTCCTAGGTTTGTGGTTAACCAGCCCTTTGTCAACAATCTGAGACTGATGGTAGCAGCTTTTTCTCTAAAGCTTTGTAAAAGACCTGTATAGTATTACAGTCTGAGGCTGAGGAAACCTGCTTGGTTTGGTGGGGTTAGGTGACTCTGTCTTGTGTTCAGCTGGTTCTTCTTCGATCCTAGTGGATCAGTGACTGATGAAGTCTTAGCTGTGGAGAGATACAAGCAATTTCAGTGGCCCACACCCTGTAGACATTTAATGGAAGAGGAAAATCAACCCTTCCTCTTACTGCACAACCAAGGTATCACCGGAGAGGGGCCTTGGGAGATTGGCCCAGGTCAGGACTTCCAAGCCAATAGACCCAGCCAGTATGAACTCCCAAGTGGGAGAGTTCAAAAGTTCTCTAGCAACTAGAAGACAGAGGTCTACTAGCTGCTCAACTTTGGCTCAATTCCATGCTCTGTGAAGTCAGAAAGGTCTACCCGGTAGCAGAGTTGGACCAGGGGTCTGAGTCTCTTTCTCCACATTGCTCCTCTTTCACGCCCAGTCACTGTTGACCTCACAGGGCTGAGGTCCTGGTCACACCAATAAGCAGATGTACTGGGGATTTGAGACTGTCAGAGTCAAGGGAAGGTCAATGCTCCCGCAGCCTGGCCACTACCCTCTGCTACCAGTCAGTTGGAGGAGCTGAGGCCTGCCTGCCTCAGGTATTCTGTAGCCACTGGTGAGTCTTCCACTTGGACTCAATTTAATCCTGAGTGTAACAAGTCAGCAAATGGTTTTCTCCCTCAGCCACTGTGCCTTTGCCCCTGACACTCTGCAGCACTGGTATCTGTATCGAGTGACTTCTGATTTCTTCTGGGAGTCCTCTGAGTTGAGGAGGTGTCTCTCCCAAATTAGACCTTGGTAGAATGGCTCTATTGTTGCTACATGTTTGTGGGAAGTGACTCTGCAGCTCCCAGGGAAACTGCTGTAGCCAGGGAGTTCTGACTGTAGGAGCAGCTCAGAGAGTGCAGGCACATGGATCCAGTAACAAGGCTGGGGAGGCTGCACACAATTCTGGAAGCTCCTGGTGCCTGGTGACTTTGGCAAGGGGAGTGCTGGGCTCACAGGTCTGGTCTGATGAGGGCATGGCATGGAGGCTGGGAGGGACTGGGGACCGGGAATGGAAGCACAGCCCAGGAAGTGTGGCTCTAGCAGAGTCAGGTCTGGAGTGCAGAAGCTAGTGGTTCTAGCAGATTTCCACTACTGGGCCAGGGAGTGCCAGTTGCAGAGATTGCCACCTGGGAAGCACGTGGCTCTAGCAGTTCTCAGCCAGCTGGCTGGGGACAGGGCACTTGGTCTGGCAGGGGTGGAGGATGCTGCTCTTGAGACTCCTCTCACTGTCTCTTCAGGCAAGGGGGGGAAGGGTAGACTGGAAGTTCATAATTGCAGTGAAAATGTTAGTTAAGTTTTTCTACCTGGCAAGAGAGTGTTCGGAATCTTAGCAGGGTCCCTCTAGGGGAGTACATCCCGCTTCGTATAACTTTCACACATGGGGTGAGATAATATGTCCTCGGATCACTGCTGGCCTGTAGAAAACTTACAGGAGCAGACAAAGAAAACAAAGAGAAAAACACAACTTTCTTGGTGAAGGGGATGAACACTTTTCCTTTCGGATGTATTTTTTACCTAAAGATTGCTTTTGTGGAGTCACAGTGTGCCTCAACAGAGGTGACCTTCAGGTATCACTCTTCTCTCTCAGCTCAGCTCCCATTCTTTGGCTTGAGTAGGTATTTTCTGGACATTATCCTTCTCTCTGGATGGGATTTTCTGTTGGAGACTGACTCCAGTCAGCCATCTTGCCCCTCCCCAGACCTCAGCACTTTTATTTTATATTTTTCTTCTCTTTTTTTTAATTAATTGATATCTGTATACAATAATGCAAACATGGGGTACATTGTGCTGTCTTCATATACAATTTGAAATAGTTTCATCAAGCTGGTTAACATAAATTTCATGTCATTTGCTTAGTCATTGTATCAAAACATTTATATTCTAGTTCTAGAAAAGTTCAATTGTACCCTCGTTAGACAGATATATAGGTGATCTTTCTCATCACCCTCCCACCACCCGTCCACCCTTCTCCCTCCCCTTCCCCGCCCCCTCCCCATATTTTTGGGCTAGAATTAAGTAGTATCTTTCGTTTGAGAGCTATAGATTAGTTTCATAAAAGGGCTGTGTACATTGGATACTTTTTCTTCCATTCCTGAGAAGAACATTTTCCAGTTCCATCCATGTAAACATGAAGGAGATAAAGGAAAGCTAGTGGTACTTCAGCTCAAAAAGTTTATCCTTTGTCCTGCAGATATGTCGCAGTGCAGAGGTCACACACATGAGTTGACAAAGGAATTAAAGGACAGAGAGTCCTGTCCTGAAGAAACCTGTCTATTCAAGACCTACCTTTACTCTAACTAGGTAGGTAAGTAAGCTAGACAAACTAAGTAGTGTTTGCACAATAGAAATGAATAGGATCAAACATTTAAACTTCCTGGAAATCAGCACAAAGTTGCCGGGATTGCTATTCGGCAGGAATGTGTCACTGCAGTTTTCCGGACTGTCTTTAGCTGACCTCTATGCTGACTAGTCAGATGTCCATTTAAAATGGTCAGAGATCCTGCTCTCTAGGTTACTCAACAGTCATGGGTGTTAAAGGGTAAAACTGTCAGTAAACATGTCATTAATGGTCCCTGATGGTCATTGATGTCATCTTGTACCTACTTAGAGACATGGCCCCAGGTTGTGCCCTTATGAAGGGTTAAGCCATGGAGTCTGCTCAGCATCCTTCCTCCAGGAGACTGTGATGTTTGGGTAGAGTTGGCCCTGCCTTTCCCCTTTACTACAGGGGTAACATGAGACCCAGGCTTGATCAATTGGATTACTCCATTCCTCATTTATGGGTTTGATGATGGCATATAACCCGGGACTATTAGGCTTTCTCTTAGATCCACTGAGGAAGAAGTACAAAGATGAGATAATCCTTAAGCTTCATCTTTGCCACCACATGGAGGCTTCTCACTTGAGAATGATGTTGACTCAGCTAAAAGCCAAACCACAAGACCATAAAAGTCCTCATAGCATCATTTGAACCCTTGGATCTAGGCATGCCTAAATTAGGCCATTTTTTTTAAGATTGTCTGATGTGTGAAATCATGTTTCCTTTTCTGTCACCTATAACCAGATGCATCCTGAGTAATACAGGTGGCCATAATTGGATCAGTTGGCCTCTAAAGAACATGTTAATATCCAGAACAACAATGATCATTGCTCACATATATGCAGTGTCACCACTGTCATACAAGCATTTGCCATTTTGATTTAGGTACCACAATCCTATATTCTACACCAGGAGAAACCAAGTAACTTATTTAAATACACATAGTTGGTAGGTAGCTGAGCCAGATTTGGTTGAGAACCTGTGGTATGTTCCCCTATACTAGAAAGTTCTGCCCAGATAATGGATGGTGGATATCTCTTCTCTTCAAGATCAATATAACTCTCATCTCTGCCAGCTGTTTGATTCTAACTATACTAATATTTTTCTAGAAAAAATTACATGTTATAAGGGATAGGAGTCCAAGACTCTTTTCTTTGGATAGAAGGCTTGAAGGGCTGCACCCAAGAAGTAAGGGGGAACCAGAATTAGAGAGGCCCTCAAGGGCACTTTATCTAGTCTTCTGATATTTTTTACTAGGCTCACTCTCCAAATACTTTAGACTTTCCTTTCAGAGTTTTCCTTTCGGCTTGGCGCCTATGGCTCAAGTGGCTAAGGCACCAGCCATGTACACCCAAGGTGGCGGGTTTGAATCCAGCCTGGCCCATGAAACAACAATGATGGCTGCAACCAAAAAAAAATAGCTGGGCATTGTGGTGGGCACCTGTGGTCCCAGCTACTTGGGAGACTGAGGTAAGAGACTCACTTGAGGTTGCTGTGAGCTGTGATGCCATGGCACGCTACCAGGGGGACAGCTTGAGGCTCCTGTCTCAAAAAAGAAAAAAAAAGTTTTCCTTTCTGTGTCAGGCTCCAATGGACTTAATCTCTATGACATCTTAATACACTATATGTGGAAGAATGGAGATTTGGTTGAGTGGAACACCAACTGCAGAGCAAGATATCAAATGCCCTAATTATCCATGCTGGTTTTCTCTTACTATCCTTCACCCAACCCACATTCTCCAGAAAGATTCCTCTTTAACTCTGCTGGCTCTTAGAAAGTAGGCTGTTCAGGAGAAAGAATCTGGCTTGGGGAAGTTGACCTCTCAACCCCACTATCCTGACCACAGTCTGTGAATGGAGGAAGCTTTTGACCCAAGGGCAGGTATTGGCTAAGGATACATGAATTCCTTTATCACAGGAACTTTGATAAAAAGATGATAAATGCTGTGAATTAAACCAGATATTCTTGCTATTACAGTGTAGATGTGAAAAATTTAGAGAGAATTAACAGTTGGTAGTAAGAGAAGAAATTTAAAGACATAGGAAAACTTATTAGCAGAATTTATGGGATAGACTAAGTCATAGGTCATTAGATACTATGGAAACATAGGAAAAAGAGAGGTGAGAACTCTAAGATCAGTTAGTAGTAATAGAAAGAATAATGTGTTAACCAAGAGAAGATCTCAAATTCTAGTCGGGGGGATGCAGACATTAATAAAATCATCACACAAATGGATGTAAAGTTGCTGCTCTGATGGGCACTATAAAGAAATGTTATATGGTGTAAATAAAAGCTCACATTAAGGAGAGTAGTTCTGAACCAGTCAAGATGTGGTTGAATATGGAGGAAGATGAGGCGGAAAGATAGGTAAATTGTCAAAAAAAAAAAAAGTCAAGACTACAGAGATTGAAGAATCCAACAGTTAGCACTAGGAAGAGGAGGATGAACAAAAATGGGAGACAAAATCAGAGCAACTCAAGAGAGAGAAGATAAATCAGGAGACAGAATAATGCTCATTGGATTTACCAACATGATAGTCATTGAAAAACTTTATTTGGGATAATTTGTTTCTAAAGAAACAGGTATTTCCAAACATGATTTTATTTAATTCTTATATCTCTTTTCCACTTCTTTCCTTCCAAAAACAATGCATGATTTGCAACATGAATACAAGTAAGGAATCCAGAGAGAGAGATGAGGTATAGAACCATCTGTATAGTTAAAAAAAATTTTTTTTGCTACAATCTCTGTTGTGCTTTTAAAAAAAGAAATATTTTGTAACATGTTTGTAAGTGCCCCTTATATGTGTACAGACAACAGTTCATTAGAAATGCATAACTAAATGTTAGGAAGGAGAATATTTACCCTACTTTCAAAAAAAAAAAAATTCATCCATACATTGAAACTATGTGTTTAGAGTAGTGTTTTTCATGGCACACGTGAACCTATAATTAAACTTCTGCAACCCACTTAAATTCTGTTGATCAAAAAGAAGAGCTAAAAAAAAAAAAAGGAATATATTTACTGTGGTTTGAATTCCTTTCAAAAATAATTAATTAATGACCTTTAAAATTTTTTGTGGCACACCTCTCACAACACACCACACGCCATGGCACATGAGATGAAAATCACTGGTTTAGACAGATGAGAACAGAAGGACTAGCTAGAGATTGTAGAGAAAAGGAAAAGAAATGAGGGCAGTGGAAGGACTATTTTAAAGATGATTGAAATGAAGGCACAGAGATGCATCCCAGCCACCAGAATGTATTCCATATGCATTCAGCCCACTTGCTGATGGTTAGCTGCACAATGAACAGATGACTTCAGCAGGCTGAGCCTCATGATTCCTACATGTTTCTCCTTGAAGTCTAGAAGGATTTCCTGGCCTGGAAGTGCATGAATTACTGATATTGCTTTTCCCAGTGGCATTATCTTAGCTCTTGCCTGTAATGACTCAGCTGTTGCTGGGCTGCCTAGCTACTTAATTGGCTCTGTTTGGCCCCACTGCCTTGATTAACCCAAGAAGCTGGATCATCAGCTAATGTCACTACTTCACTGCTTCTTCTAGATCATTCTGAGGCTTGACAAAACCGATTATACTTTTGATTCAGGGGTATCTGACTCCTAAGACCTGAATGCTTTGTTCTTGCTTTGTCTTTCCTATCTTTGAAAGCTTTAGCATGGCATGGATGACAAGCCATGTTGACACACTTGTGGTCACCATGGCTTTCTCATATAGGTCAATACAAATGCCTCTGAGATCTTGTGAGTTTGCCAAGATACAGCTCCTTTCAATTACTCTATTGCTCGCTCTTTAAAATTGGAAACATTCTCATACCCCTGGAGGGCCTGGGGGCAGAAGGGAATTTGTACATATAAAATGCTACTCATCTAAACAGGATGTGAGTGATTTTATTAATTATGTTGTGCTTTGATATCCTTGCTTGACGGGTGCTTTGTAAAAATAGAAGGAATATTTAGCACGTGTCTTTTTGTGCAGGGATAGCCATGCTAGGATGACACTGGGGGCCCTTTGGAGAGTAGGCACTGTAGCCACATCCCTTCTGAAATACTCAAAGCCTCTAATTACCTAATTTCTGATCCTTCTTCCAGATATTACTTAGAAGACAGGGAAGGTTCCTGCTCAGACAAATAAGTGAATGAGACAATCTCTTACGTGGGCTTCTGGAGAGTTTGCACAAATGTTTATTTTGTCACATTCTGGGTTCTCTGATGAGTCTGATGAATGGAAGAGGAGTAGGGTGTGGAGTTAAATGGACTCAGAATCAAACTCCACCTGGACAATTATAACCTTAAATTTCAATTTTATCTGTAGAATGGAAACAAGCTTATCTCACAGAGAAACTGGGAGAAATGAAAAGGCTAATGCAGGAAAAGTGCTTAGTACTAGATCTGGCATCTGGTGGTCCTTGAAAGGTTAATTAGCTTTCCCTTAGGTCAGTAGTTCTTAGCCTCAGTGGCACTTCAGAATTATGAGGGTATGGCAAAATCCCATGTCCAGGCTGCACCCCCAGACCAGTTAAATCAGGATTTCTGGGCTAGGGCCTGTCGTGAGTTTTGGTTTTTACAAGGTGTAGTTGAACAGACATGGATGTCTCAGAAACAGCCACCATTTCCAGTCCACTATGTGGGATGCCTGATTGTGTCCAGGCCTTGAACCTTGAGCCTTCCTCCTTGGGTGGACATAGAAGATAAAAGATGTGCATGTGTAGTTGCCTCCTGTTTGGCATGAATACCCGCAGGCAGTTCTGGTGTGCTCAGATTCTCAGAAGGTGCTTTCTGCGGGGGTGACCTGTTTCCTTGACATTGGCCTGCTCCACGGTGTTTACTAACCATGAGAAGAGCCCATGCCAACCTCACCCCTCTCCCAAGGGGTGGATATTATCCAGGGTGAACCTATTCCAGCCGATGACCTGGATTTTGCAGATCCATCATTCAGGTTTCTGCTTCTGCTGGCTTGAGAGATGGCTGGGTTAACAGAGGCCACCAATCCTTTAACCTTCCCTCCAATGCTGTTAAAACAAAACCAGCTGGGGCAGGGGAAGGAAAACAAATAAAACACAAAGCCTCTTACTACAAAGCTTTGCAGGCCCCTAATAAAAACAATGGTCTGTGGTGTTTCCAAAAATACGTTTGGGTCAACTCAGTCTCCCAGAAGGCCAGAAAGAATTACAGATAGTGGAAACTACCAGAATGTGACCTGTCCCTTTCTTCTCTGTTGAACCATCAGCATGCAAAATAATGAGAAGGGCATTTCCCTTGGTAAGACTAAGGAAAAAAGATGAATTTGACAAGCTTGCAGACTAAAACTAGCACCACTGGCCATTTTCTGCAGAGTTTGCAAGCTCACTTTCTTATAGAGGAAATGAGTGTGCCCAGGTGCCATCGGATGACTGATTTTACTTCCCAGTTTTGAAAATGTATGTACAGAAATACACACTATTCACTCCCTCCTTAAATTATTTAGTACACCACTGCTGTCCAGAATTCCTGAATACAGATTAGATGAGCGCAAATGTACTCCTAGGTAGCATTCTTGGAAAATGTAGTCCTTTTCTTTGGAGATGGAAAATCTCTTTCCATAAAACAACGTGAGTTGATATTTCTGAAAAATCAACACAGGGAAATTGAATCGATATTAAAGAATGCCTGCAGTCATCTGAGAATGCCTTAATCCCCTGCCTCTCCCCACTTCTCTGTTGGCCCATCTACCCTGGGCTTCTCCTGCAGGCTTGGAGAGGGAGGAGGGGTTACTGGGAAGAGACCTTGGAGTAAAGTTTCAATGTGGCAGCAGGAACCCTGCATCTGTTGTTTTAAGCACTGGACACCAGACAGGACATTTTGTTTCCAGCACACTCAGGGGCAGAGAGATTTCAGGAAAGATCAAGAGGATACAGAGTGGTGAGAATCATAAGAATCACATTAGCACTGACAAGCCTCCCAGTGGGGTGAACAGAAGAGCGTTTGGAGTGGTTTGCTAAGACTAACATTCATTTTTTATCTGGCACTGAAGCTCTCCCTTTTGATCTCCAGATTCCAAGGTTACGGCATGTTTTATAGTCACATACACATGTTCTGAAGGCTCTCCAGGCCACTCAATTGTGCCCTTGTGGAATGTGAATGCAGGAATAGGGTGGACATCAGGGATGAGTGGCCATCTGTAACAGCACTGGGAGACACCCTGTCTCCACATCCTCACCAGCTGCTCAGATACACCTAGGGATTTAATCCCCAATGAGGGGTGAGAGTGGACATCTCTCCACACCTGCTATGGGCCAGGAACCAGCTTTGGAGACCTCTTTCCTTCACTCCTCACTTCCTCCTTCCTTCACTGAGGCTTGCAGGTCATGAACGATATACTTAGCTGACCTGGAAATAGGCTGTTTGTAGGAGATTATCAATGTCTGCTCTTTAGGAAAGCTGGTAAACTCATTTATGATGAGGAGTGAATTCAATGATTTATGGAGTCATATATTTCACAAATAAAAAGCACTCACTATGTACAGGAGTCAGGCCAGCTGCTAAGGTGGGAACAGAAGATTGAAAAACTCCTGAGACTGTTTGGAAAGAAATGATCTAAAAGGAAACAAGGGGGATATCAGATAATATACAATCAAAAATAGATACCATGAAACAGATGCAGCCTTCCACTGCTTCATGCATACTTAATGAATGAATGATAAGATTGGATGTTCATTTGCATACGAGAAAGCAATAGCATAGCAATTCACTAATTACAGAGACTTACATGTAAAATAAGGTAATTTGGGAAGGAGTAGGTGATTTCTGGGAAACATTGTAAATCTGTGATATTCAAGCAGGGAAACACACCAGCAACTTCTGGAACTTACTTATTTATTTTTTAAACTACCCATAACTAAGATCCTTCTGTGGAGATTCTGCTTCAGAAGGACTAGGTTGGTTGGGCCTTTCCGAAAAATCCCCTGGGTGACTGTGATATGTACTCACAGTTAAGAATCACTGCTCAAAGCAATAGGTTACATTGCTCACTGTTTCTCTAAAAATAATGATTGATCATCATTGAAGATTGCAGCGAACAATTCAGTCTCAAAGAATTTCTGTGCTCAAACAATGTCTCTATGTGTCAGTTTCCATTTGCCCCTTTTTCTGTGCAAGTGAACAGGTCACTTATCACTCTGTGCCTCAATTTGTCTATTCAGCAGGGAAGCTAGTAATAGCCACTCCACCTATTTCCCAGGACTTTGGGGAGAATGATTAATTCAGCACCTGCTTACTTTGTACCTGTTAGCGAGGGGAGGCTATTTTGTTCAGGGGAGGATTAAAATAAGAATGTATCCATTGTTTTCAAGAGGCTTATAAATGAAAAAATTAATATAATCATAACAGAGGTTAGAAAATCAAGTGTCCCTTGAAAGAAGCACTCTGGGAGTTTGAAGCAAAGACCTAGAGTGGTAAGTTGACATTTTGTGCATGTCAGTTTGGGGAAGGTAAGGACAGGAGTGGGTGACTCACTTGCCCAGAATGTTTGATTACTGTTGTGGGGAGGATTAGGGAAGTCAGACCGCTGGGAGTTGCAGATTACCACTTTGAGGGTCAGAATTTTTGGTGGGTAGTGGGGAGCCCCTGGAGGGTCAGCAGCAAAAAATGACATGCATTAAAGAAAGTTAGAAAGATGAAGCTCATAGCATAGAGTGCAAGGGTTAAGACAACGGAAAAACTTGAGCAGTTAGACTAATCAGATGACCTCTTAGGAAGGACTAGTCATTTCATGAAGAAGGGAGAGAAGGATTTGATGTGAGGGAGATTCTCCACTGCGGTTTGAGAATGGAGGGGGCTTCTAGAAACTAAGACAGCTGGCAAGGGAACAGGATCTCAGTTAAACGAGTTAGGAGACCAGAGTGGCAGCAGAGTTCCAAAGGAGTGAGGATGCATCTGTCAACAACCATTCCTGTTTGTGGCAAGCACCTGGGCTGAGTAAACAGGTTAATGGGGTTCCTTGAAAAGTCTCTGAGAAATCATGCAAATGAAGATGGCCACCAGGAAGCCCCATGAGAGGCAGCTACCTGTGTAATTAAAACCTCTGGTTTCCACAGCGTTTCCTAGCAAGGGCTGCCCTGGCCAAGAGGCATCTCCCCATTTTGGTCTTGCTCCCACACCCACAACTGCATCATGGCCAAGTGCTCAGGGAGTGTAACCCTGATTTCCTGTGTTCAAAATCCACAAAGTATACTCTGTAAGTATCTTAGGCAAGGTACATCCCCTTTCTGTAACTTGGGTTCTCCACCTGTCAAGTGGGAATAATGACAATGCTAATAATTCTATCCATTTCATCATGTTATGAGGATTAACTATTAAATGCTTGCAGAGTATCTGGCACACAGTAAATTTAGTGCTGTAAAATTAATAAAATGTCTATGTTTTATAGAGGGTGGCCATAAAGTTTGGGTGCAATTTAAAATTGTACACAAAATTTAAGGCCATGCCATATAATGGACTTTTATGTACATCTTATTTAAAAATATTCTATGATTCACAAATACTGAAACCAATTAATTTGAAGCAAAACCAGGACTGCCCGACTTGGATTTGCTCACCATTGCTAGGCCCCTATGTTCAGTATAACTGGCCCACGGCACCGATAGCCTGTTTGGCTGTCTCTGTGCCCTCCTCAGTCTTTTTGGTCCCTGAATTTTGTCTTCTGATATATTTCTATTTCCCAGAATTAAGTGTTCATCAGAATAACTTTCATTCTCAGGGCTCAGGTTGAAGGTGCTAA
Organism: Galagoides demidoff; assembly: GCA_963574575.1. Lineage (NCBI taxonomy): Eukaryota > Metazoa > Chordata > Mammalia > Primates > Galagidae > Galagoides > Galagoides demidoff. The sequence continues at coordinate 30,047 of CAUYQV010053123.1, read as the reverse complement.
TCACAGAGAATCTATCTATGGTATCTTACACAGGATACCCAAAACTTTAGAAATGTTAACCAGTAGTTAAGACTAATCAGATGACCTCTTAGGAAGGACTACTCATTTCAGGAAGAAGGAACAGAAGGATTTGATGTGAGGGAGATTCTCCACTGCTGGTTTGAGAATGGAGGGGGCTTCTAGAAACTAAGACAGCTGGCAAAGGAACAGGATCTCAGTCCTACAGTGCCAAAGAACTGGATTCTATTTCAGCCAGGTAAGCATGAAGGGGAGCCTGAGCTCCAGACAACAGAGAAGATGCTAACACCTTGATTTCAGCCCTAGAGAACTTGAGCAGAGGCTACGCAATGCCCAGACTCCTGACCCAAGGAAATTGAGAATATTGACAGGCATTATTTTGAGCCACTAAGTTTGTGGTAATTCATTATGCGGAAAGAAAACTAATACATTCTCTCTAGCCCAGAAAAATGCATGCTGGGCTTCCTTGGGCACAAATTCACTTGCTTAATCCTCCCCAGCTGTGGGAAGGGCTGTGTGCTGGGAAAAACAAAGGCCAGTGTGGCTCACAGCACCCCTTTCCCTGGAAGACAGTACAGATGGATTAATGATCTTTCCTTCCTCAGGTGCACTGGACCAACATGGAATTCCATGTGCATACCACAACTCCCCCCATTTCAGAGACCATCCACGCAGAGGCAGCAAACGTGGAGAGTATGCTTGGGTGGGATTCTTGTTGTAAAAGGCTATCTTGTTTGTAACACATCTGGAAGGAAGTGGCCACACTATCCTTTTGCCCCAGTGCCATCTAAAAGACAAGTAAATTCTCTTTACACTTCGGCTATGAAAAATTTTCAGGACTCAACTGCAGCATTTACCCAGCTGCTGTAGAATTCTAGTCTTGGCAAACTCTTTGGGTGAAGGAAATGAGGGGGCAGAAGGTTCTGGAACAGTTTGCTGGCCATTTCTGCACAATTAGGCAAACTTCTCCTTCTAGCTAGAGTTCAGCTTTCTGGCTAATTTTACATTTATTGGATGAACCCAAGTTGTCATATGGGTAGGTAAGCAGCAACAGAGTAGAGAGGCAATGCCTGTTACCTTGACTGCTAACCCTGACCTTAGGTCCACACACACAAAAAGACCAGGTAGAAGTTTTTTACTCCCCAGCACAGGTGATTAATCATGACTGAGGCAGGCCCTCAGTTGAAAGCCAGCGGAGCGGAGCACCGACATCTGTTTTGTGTTAGCTATTGCTGAAATGCCAGTGGCCTGAAACCATTTAGAAAACACAGCTCTCCGTGCCCTCAGCCTTTCTGTGTCTCCAGCTGGCAACCAAGTGGCAAATATATTTAGGAAGCAGCGGCTAGTTTCTCCTTCAATAATGCCAAGGGCCTCCAAGGCCAGGGACTCAGATGGTGCATTTTGGGTGAAATATTCTCTACACTCCCTTCATTGGGGACCTCAGAGGGACAGAGCTACCAACATATCCCAGCTGAGTTTGATGGGGAGGAAAAAATATTGTGAGAAATGTGAGAAGAGCTTTTAAAAGTAAGGGTTGAATTATCACTGTTTTATCACCCTGATCACATCCTTTCTTGCTTTTCACCGTCTCTTCCTCAGAGCAGAGACAAGTCTGAGTCAAGAGTAGACCTCTATGATATAACAGCCACAAGGTCAACTTGATGATGTTAAGTGTAGCGTACAGCCTCAAACAGCTTGCACTGAAGAAAAGCAACATCTTATGTGAGAAGTTTGTGAATGTATCTCATGCCGAAAGTAAATAGTAGGAAAATAAGAAAATTATTCTCTTGAGTGATAATTGCTTTTACCTAGCATTCTCCTTTTGTCTACCACTCAATGTTCTAAATCAGTGATTCTCAACCTTCCTAATGACGCAGCCCTTTAATACAGTTCCTGTGGGTCGGGACCCACAGATTGAGAACCGCTGCTCTAAATCTTCTCACTTAGTTACTCTCATTTTTTTAAACCTATCAAACTCAAGTGTAAAAATATGTGTGCCCTGTTGCAAGAACCAGAGCAAAGGTTGTAGGTCACAGCTGGAAGGGACTGGTCCTACTTTGTCCCAGTCCAGTTAGGGTAGGAGCAGGGTCAACATCTCATCTGCCAATCTCATGATGAAGTTTCACAAATGATCAGAATGAATGAAATAATCCATACAAAACAATTTAAAAATGAGACATGGTTAATCTTTCAGCACAAGATACATTATATTTTAAGCATAACTCATTTTTTCCTTTATTTTTTTCTTGGTAGAAGGCAAATACAAATGATTGAGGTATAAAAATGAAGGAAGTTGCTTGAAAGACCTTGACATTTTATTCAACTCCAAAATAGTTGAATAAAACCCAGGAATTTAAGGCTTTGAGTTTTTTTTTAAATCCCAGATGAGAGTACAGAAGTACTCTCTGGAGTAAACTTGCCCACCTAGATGTGACAATGGAAGTAAACAGATTTTAGTACTTCTAAAAGTAGATGAAATGCTTTAAGTGATGTGGCTTAGAATCATATTTTCATATTAAGTCAACCATATCAGTTTTATTTCTCTACTTAGGCTCAGAATTCAGTCTTGTCTTGTGTCTGGTTATCCCAGTAAGTCAAAGGCTGGGTGCTAATGTGATGAAAATCAGAGGTTTGATCCCTGTTCAAGCCTATTATCTTCTTTTTAGTCTAAGGTTCCCCAAATACCCAAAGAGAGCTGACTGAGAGAGCTGGGGTGGACTCAAAATAAACCCATGCAATTCAGATAATCAGACTAAATGTTCATGTTTTTAAATCACAATTTATAGTTTTCTGATAAGCCATTTTCTGTCTCATCACATCCCTTCTTCCAAAAAAAAAAAAAAATCCATACTGCTTATGTGTTTTATTAAGTATTTTCAAAATATGTATTCTTCTGGCCTTATTCCAGAGCTATCCCAGTTTTATGCCATTTTAATTTCTTTTGGAGAAACATTATCCTTTTTCTGCCTCCAGAAGGTATACAGGTTTGGGGAATTTAGCAACATAATAATGATAATGATATTAATACCCACCATGTGCTGAGACTGAGTTCTATAAAAAGAAACCAGAAATCACCACAGTAAAAGTCAGACTCTGTCCCTGAGAGTCCCTGTAAAAGGAAAAAGTTGTCCATCTTCAGTCCCTTGGACTTTATTTTTATTTTGTCCTTAGCTACTGTTATACTATTCCAGGAAAGATTGGGAAGCTGTCTAAAATATACAAGGTCTTCCTACAGTATATGTCCATCAGAAAGTCTGAGGAAAGAATGTCCTGGACTGAGTTAACTTCTGTGTGAAGACTATCTATTTGCCAAAACCATTTCCTTCTTCTGGGCATGTGGTTAACTTCATTTCCCATGCTCCTCTGTGATTAGGCAAAGTCATGTGACTGAGTTACAGCCCATGGGATAGGGCAAAAGTACAATGTGCCTTTCCTGTCATGGTCTGTGAAAACATCTCATGCACAGTCCTTGGTGCTCCTTACCCCAGGGCTAGCAACCTTGGAAACCACATGTGGAAGCTGGAGGAGCTGTAGAATGGAAGGAGGCTGAGTTCCTTGAAGAGCACTATCTTCCCAACAGGGACACCAGTTTTGGATTTTATTATATAAGGAAGGGGAAGAGAAGCAGGGGGTAGAGCAACATGGCTGAATAGAAACCTCCAATGATCATCCCTCCCCCAAAACACCTAATTCATTGAGTGTCCATGCAAGCAAGCACTTTCAGAAGAATGAAAAATCTGGTGACTGATTGTACCACCTGGTTTTATATCCAGGAGAGAGGCAATAAGGAGGGCAGGAAAAATGGGCTTGCATTGCCTACTCAACCCCCTCCTTCGTCCCTCAGCAGTGCTGTGCCAGTGCCAGTGGGTCAAGTGGATGAAAAATCTCTGTGCCCAGGGTTGGGAGGGTGAAGTGAGTGTGGAAATTTGCACTGGAACTCAGGGTCACCTGGACACAGGGAAACCCAGCACCAGGCAGAATTCTGCTGGTACCTGTGAAGGGAGCATTTAGACCAGCCTGTCCAGAAGTGGAAATCCTCCACCTGAAGCCTAAGTTCCATTTAGTCCCACCACCAGCAAAGAGCAGCTTGGGACCTGGACTAAATTCACAACACAGTTGGGCCATAAAGGCTATAGTCTTTAGGCAATTCCTGCGGCTGTGCTGGCTCAGAGATAGCAGACTTGGGGTACACATGAGCCAGTGAGATATGAGTGGTGGTTGCCAGGCCAATGCTTGTGTCCTCCCCAAGTATAGGCAGTGCAGCTCAGAGACTGTGCTTTTCCTCTTGGGGAAAAAAAAGAGAGAAGTTCTGAGGACTTTATTGCATAATTTGGGTACCAAATAAAAGTACCCATTAAAATCAAGTAAAATCAAGTACCAGGATGGCTCCTGAAACCCCTGAGTTCATGCTTTGGTTCCTAGATGGCATTTCTGGGCCCATCCTGGGCCAGAAAGAAACATATTACTTTGAAGGGAAGGACTCAGTTTTGGTAGGATTCACCACTTGCTGACTAAAGAACACTTGGAATGTGAATAACAGCAAAAGTCACCACTGGCTTTGGGTGAGATCAAGCTGGCTTTAAGATATGATCTGGTGCTGGTGGCCATGAGGGAAGTGCTCCTCCCCCAACTCCAGCAGCCCAGCATGGAGAATTAGGATAGAGAGTGAGAAGCTTTTTCTGGTAATCCAGGGAATTCTCTAGTATTTTACCCAGGCTCACCCAGGTGGTACCACCAAGAGTCTAAAAGAGTAACATCTTTACTGGATTTGGGGCACCCCCAATGTTGATACAGGTATGGTGACCAGAGATTTACACCACAACATTCAATTCCCTTTAAGTATCTAGAAATCCTTCTCGATGGGTTCAAAGAAGCCCAGACTGTGAAGATTAAAATAAGTACCCAATTCTTCAATTCCAAGACAATAAATAGCATATACAAGCATCAAGAATATTCAGGAAGACATGACCTCACCAAATGAACTGAATAAATACCAGTGGCTGATCCTGGAGTGATGGAGATAAGTGACTTTTCAGAAGAAGAATTCAAAAGAACTGCCCTGAAGAACCTCAGTAAACTTCAAGACAACACAGAGAATGAATTTAGAAGCCTATCAGAGAAATTCAACAGAGATTGAAATAATAATAAAAAAATCAAGCAGAAGTTCTAGAGGTCAAGCATTCAATTGACAAACTTAGAAATGCATCAGAGTCTCTAAGCAGCACAACTGGTCAAGCAAAAAAAAGAATTAGTGAGCTTAAAGACAGACTATTTGAAAATACAGCCAGATGAAGAAAAGAAAAAAAGGGAAAAGTGGATTTTTATTGTATTAAGCTACTGATACACTGGTGTTTGTCTATTATAGGTAATGTGTCTTAACCAGTACCGACCCTACAAAGATGGATACTATGAAAAATTTTCAAAGATTCAACAGCTTAAAGTCCCTTTATCTTTCATTGTCTGTACGGTGTAAAAAAGAGAAAGTTTTCTGTGGGAGTTTAGTTTCTCAACCTCTCATTACTAATCGCCAAGTAGTGTTATTGAAATGTGCTTCAACTTTGACAGAGAGGATTAGGTGTTGCTCAGTCCCTGCTGAGTACTAGAGAAAAATCATATGCACTTATGAGTTTTAGATGGTGTCTTCATAGGAAAACTTAAGTGAAGGATTTAGTTAACTGCTGGATAAGTAAAGAATAATTCCAAAATGATGCTGGGAGAACTGGATAACCACCTGTAAAAGACTGCAACAGGACCCACATCTTTTCATCTCTTACAAAAATTGACTTAAGATGGATAATCTTGGAGTTTTTTTCCTGTGGGAAAAACTCTTGAGGATGTTGGCCTGGGGAAAGATTTTTAGGAAGACTTCATTGACAATTGCAGCAACAACAAAAAATAAACAAATCACACTTAATTAAGCTGAAAAGCTTCTGCACAGATAAGGACACAATTAGTAAAGCAAATAGACAACCTTCAGAATAGAAAAAGATATTTGCATGTTATGGATCTGACAAAGGGTTAGTAAATACAATCTATAAAGAACTGAATTAACGAAAAAGAGCAAACAATCCCATCTATCACTGAGTAAGAGATATGAATTGTCTCTGAAGAAGATAGACAAATTGCTAAAAACACACGAAAAAATTCGCATCATCCCTGATCATCGGAGAAATGAAAATCAAAACCACCTGAGATACCACCTAACACAAGTGGGAATAGCCCATATTAAAATGTCCCAAAGCTGCAGATGTTGGCTTTGACATGGAGAGAGGGGGACACTTTTAACTGTTGATGGGACTGCAAACTAATACAGACTCTTTGGAAAGAAATATGGAGATCCTCAAAGAACTCAAAATAGACTTTCCATTTGATCCTGCTACTCCATTACTAGGCATCTATCCAGAAGAAAATAAAATCCTTTTATCCTTTTATCACATTTGCACTAGATTATTATTATTATTTTTTTTTTTTATCAAAAAGAAATTTACAATCGCCAAGATGTGGAAACAACCTAAATGCCCATAAACCCATGAAGGGATTAATAAACTCTGGTGTATGGATACCATGGAATACTATTCAGCCACAAAAGATGGTGACTTTACGTCTTTTGTATTAAGCGAGATGGAGCTGAAACACTTTCTTCTTAGTAAAGTATCACAAGAATAGAAAAGCAAGTATCCAATGTACCCAGTAATAGTATGAAGCCAATAGATAATCTAATACACACCCACATAAGAGAAAAACTTATTTTAATTCAAGATGGTGGGAGGGGGAAGAAGGGCAGTGGGAAAGGGAAGAGGGGAGGGAGATTGGTGTGCTCCCACCTAATGGGCACAATGTAAGGGCATATGAAACACCTCCCAGGCTCAGGACACAACTACAACAGGGATTTACTTAACAAATGCAGAGTGTAACTTAATCAATCACTTCATTTTGAAGCCCTATCTTGATGGCTTCTTTCCCTCCTGCATTCTTCTATAGTTTTTCACTCCCATCATGTCAGTCACATACACCATTAACCCAGCTTTCCAAACAGATAGTGAGTAGTTAAATTGTGCCTTACACATCACATATGTGAATGTATGGACACAAAGTTTATGAACAAACTTTATGGACACCTTGAATTAATCTGAAAAAAAAGATATACTATGAAAAATTCCAATTTTTCTTTTGCTATTTGGGTAGCTTTGGCTTGAATTATCTGGCTTCCTCACCTCACTTATATATCTGATAGGGTCCAGATAAATCCTTCGTATACATAATGTAAAACCATACATTTATAAAAAGAATAGAAACGGGACTCTAGATGTTGACCCACCAATGCAGTCACCCATGAAGTGATTATAACTGCAGTATTTGAACCAAAATAATTCCATAGGCAACCCCTAAGGAAATAATGTTGTAATTGTTTGTAAATGCTGATTAGATTCCAAGGCTTGTCTAGGAAATCTGCTAATTTCCAAGTCTAGAATTTAGTATCCATACATGCATAGGGAGGTAAGATACCTTGGGATGAGGTGAAGAAAAGAAATGCAGCCAAAGCTTACACTGAAGGATCATTCATTCAGCCAACATGTATAACTTGAAGTTAGGGAAACTGTCTCTCTAAGCCCTTATGGCACTGTGTTACCCTGGGAGAGACAGACAATAACCCAGGAAGTAAATCTGTATTCCACTTGGTAATATGTGCTGTAAAGAAACAGAGTGACCCATAGGGAAGAGGGCAATGATTTAGAAAGAGTATTCAGGGAAGGTCTCTCAGGGTTGATGGCAGGAAGGAGAAGGGTCACTCTAGCCTAGACTGCCAAGCTGTTCTGAGTCCAGATTTCCTCTGGGTCCCATGTCTGGGCTCTGAGCCTATTCTGGGAGATGAGCTCAAGTAGAAAAGCATAGGGACACCTGGGTTTGGGATCTGTGACAAGGAAGCCTCGCATAGTGAAGGAGTCAAAAAGAGTGAAGGCTGCAAGTCTCTGGGAAATCAGAGAAGGCCTGGAGACTGCTTGCATTGATTTTGTAGAGAGATTCTCTCTTTGTGAGGATAAGAAAAATCTGATCAGTGACAATTTTTTACTTTTCTGTGGTTTTAATCATGATCTTAACTTCTTCAGTTAGTAGAATACAGTACAACCTCCCTAGCTGACCTCTTCCCTAAACCACCACCTCCTCAAGTTGACCTAATTTTCAGAGACCAGACATGTGCCACGTGTAGGTTCCTAATGTTGACCATCTCTGCAACTTACAGATGTTCTACTGTATATGCTTTGTTCCCATTGTGTAGAAACCAGTTATCCCCTCAGATGTTCTCAGTGAACAGTACCAGGGATTTTGCAATGAAAGGATAGAATACCCAGTTTTAATTACAGTACAGGCAACATCACCATGAACTATGATATGAAACTATAAACCCAATATATTGTAATACATAATATAGTATAACACTATAACTAAATGCAAGTTTAAAATTCATCATCTTCTCAGTTCAGGCCTCACCTAGAAGCCAATACCTAAAGGAAAAAAGAATAGCACCCCATTAACTGAGAGCCTTCATTCCACAACCCTGCCAAGGTAGCATGGGATGTGCAAACAGAAATCTATAGTCTATATAACAACTTCCCACAGCAGCATGATTTGTGTACTTTCCAAGTCATCCAAGAAATAAAATCTCAGAAATATTTAGTGTGAGGAGGCCCTCTCTTGGGGAACATTTCTGTCAAATATTTCCACCTCAGATCTTTGTCTAATATCAATTTGGGGATTTCTAAAGGGCAAAGGAAGCCCAGATTAAGGAGGAATTACTTATATTAGCACAATGACTAAGGGAATGTAGCTCTAATTTGCAGACTCAATTTCCCTATCCTTCTTTTGTTGTCCTTGTTAGTAAAGTTTGTCAAAAACTAGGTTTCCATCCTCTGGTTGGCTTGTTAAGATTTTTTTTTTATTGAAAGGAAAGTGGAGAATTGAGTAGTTATCTGGGTATTAAATAAGTTTAATTGCAATATCTAAGATGATCAAAGGATGATAATAGTAATACTGCAACTATTTATAACCTCTTTTTTGTAGCAATAATCCATTGAATGTTACATCAAGAAAGCGTGAACGTAAAAAGAGAAAACATCTTGCTGCCATTCTGTCCTATCAGATTTTTACTTTGGGGGATCTTATATAGCTAATTATTTTAGTTCCAGTAAGAATGCAATTCATTATTTTATCTTAATTTTGTCTTTAGTTTTTCTCAACCTACATCTCCCACCACCCCCTGTCCTGCCATCCAGAAACTCCTTCAGCAGTAGACAGAGACAAACATGATGCTCAAGAAAAGTGGAGAATTTCATTTTTTCTAAATTTATCATTTAAGCATAGGGGATTTTATTAGCAGTGATTCAGGTGAATTCTACTAAAACCAGATATTATATATTAGGAAGTGGAATTCTGTATTTATGTACTTTTGTAAGTTACTTTTCATTCCTGTGTTCCTTCTGTAGACATTACTGGCCACCTGATTATAAATGCATCAAATGTTTGGATACATGTGATTGAAAAAAGTGATTTTGAAATTCAAAAAGTTGGTGATTCTCCTGCAAGTCTGACACTGAAGTAAAGCTGGGAGAGGATTGATTAAATAATAAACATTATGATTTTTCCCCCATAGCAAATTTGGTGAAATAAGGAATAAACTAACCAAAAGAGAAATCCAACTCACATTCTGGCCTGTTAATCATAGCTAGAATTATTCTAAATATTCCTGTCTCCCATTAAATTTTGTATTTAAAAAGACTGATGTTATACAGAATTCTAAAATATTCAAGAACTTAGAACTTCATACAAATGGGTCTGCAGATCTAAAAACTGCACATTATTAGCAAGAAGGCAAAGTAAATGCTTGATAAAATATATGTAGTATTAAAAAAGATTTATACAGTATAGTTGCTATTCCATCTTGATATGAAATTAAAAGTATAAGAGAAACTTAGCATTGGAATTCAGTAGATACATCAGGTTGAGCAGAGGATCTTTTTTCCAAAAAGCCCATGTCATTTCAATCCCACATCATCAAAATTATAATAATCATGGCAGGAAGATGACTAGTCAAAGGAGAGTGATAATTATAGTGCAAAATCAACCAGATCCCACATAATTGAAGGAAAAGCCATTCTTTGCAAGTTATGGATGTGAAATTTTTTGTCATTTGTTATTCCTATAATAAATCAACACTTAGCAGTTTTGTCCATTGGGGATTTTCTTTGTCACCAAATCCATTCTAACTGAAGATGCATTAAAGAGACAATGAATTTAAGTAATTGTAATAAATACTACCCTATCAATTCAAGGGACACAAGTTAACAGAGAAACGGCAGTATCTCAGGCAGATGCCTATCATCAAATCCAATAATAACAATCAGTGTTGTGATCATAACCCTTAATGACTTTCCATACTTCAACAAGTTATGGGAAAGCACATGTACTTCCTAAGGAAATTGCTATTCCTGACGCCAAGTGATTCCAAGGTTTTAGGAAGGACAGGTGAGGTGTTCATAGTAACTGAGTGAACAGGGTTGAGGTTCTGATTTAAACAGAGGTTTAAAGCAGCAGATCAAGACATATTTCATGCTTTCCTTTTGGGGGGATTTTCGCTCATTCTTCTATATATTCCTCCTCTTCTTTTTTCTCTAGGTCTTTACCTTTCTCTGCATTTGCCAGAATTCCATCCTCTGTTCACTTTACGTTTTCTCTGCACAATTAACAGAATTAAGGAAACAGGGGAATCACCTGTTTCCTTTTCTTTACATCAGCGGTTCTCAACCTGTGGGTTGCAACCCCTTTGTAACAATGAAAATACATCCTGTATATCAGATATTTACTTATGATTCATAACAGTAGCAAAATGACAGTTATGAAGTAACAACAAAAATAATTTTATGGTTGGGGGTCACCACAATATGAGGAACTATATTGAAGGGTCATAGCATTAGGAGGCATTAGGAAGGTTGGAACCACTGCCTTGCTTAGAAATGTGGTTATCAAACTTGAATCTATGCCATAATCAATTGGGTGGAACTGATTCCGGCTCTCCATCATCTGAGATAAACATCCCTACGATCTTATTTAGCATAAACACTGACCTGACATGGGGCAGGCTGGTAAGATGGAAGTTGAGTCATGACATATGTATTAAGCTGAACACTGAGTTTGACACTCAGAGGAACAGCAAATTAATTCAAGACACATATCTTGCCCTTAAGGGGCTTACAGTATTGGCTTGGCTGGAGGATCACCCAACATGTATTAAGATGGAGAAATCAAATCTCCACTTTGAGCTCACTGTACTGCACAGAGTGAGAGGCCAGGAGATTAAAAGGGCCTTGGTGCATATGGAATGCATGCCCAGCCTGCAGCCCCTCAATCTATGTGTATTAACTCCGCAAGCAGCCTGGTTGCAGAGTGAAGGTGGTTGTTTGTGTATAAACATTGTCATTTTGCTGAGACTGCTATTTCATCTTTGAACCTTGGCATCAAAGGAACATTGACCTTATTCCTGAAGCTTGCCTTTCTTTGAAGCATATGGCTTTGCATTGTAGATTAAAGTGAAGACATTCATCAAGGAACAGATCTGGCCAACCGCTCCCCAAACTCAACCTGAAACACAACCTTGAAAGGCTCCTATCACAGTTGCCGTGGAGTGGGCTGAAGATGAGGGCTTGAAGCCAGGCTCCTCTTTCTCAGATCCTATAAAGCAGCTCCCATGTGACACAGCTCCCTTTGAGCTTTGGACAACTTTGCCCTGAGAGTCAGTCTATCTTTGCAGAAAGGGGAGAGCTAATGCAATATCCCTAACCTGTCCTACTCATTTTATTTAAAGCAGATATTGTAGTAAATGAGGCCAGTGTGATTATTCACTGCATACCTTTGAATTCTTCAAAAGATGTGTCAAACAAAACCACCTGAAATTTGGTTGATGATTCTGTCAATTTGCTTTTCTACTACTTTAATTTGTTCATTCCATTGAAAAGAAACTGTCCTATCTTTCTCCCTATTCTTCTATCTTGGTTCTGAGAAAAAAATACCATATATATAGCATTCTTTGTTGTTTGTTTTTGGGGTTTTGTTTGTTTGTTTGTTTTGCTTAAAATGGCAAGAGGATTAACAGGAGAAGCTTTAACTGTGAGGTTAGAAAAAAATAACCAAATAATTCTTTAATTATAAGGCGAAGAGAGAGCTAAGGGAAATCTCTCCTATTTCAGGGGAAGAAAAATTGATGACAGATGATTGAGGACAAATGATCATATCTTCAAATGTAATCTTTCTGGAGATCTCCAACTGTGATCGGATAAACAGTATGTTCTGTTTGTGATGAAACAGTAAACCAATCCGGAGGAAGGAAGGAAATGATTATAAAGTTGCATGCATGTAAACCAACTGATTCTGATAAAGTGCACACTAAAGGGTGAAAGAGATTGAAAATCCTTGTTGACACATAAGCTTATTGTCTGAATAATGCTTTCCTAATTATTCATCTTTGAAATAAAACCAAAGGATAATTCTGGTCATTATGAAATAATCTACTGCATTTTTTCCTTAAATCTCAAATAATTGATTTTTTTTCATTAAGAAATGCTTGAAGTATAAGAACATAATTAATATCACTTTGTAGGAAGTTTGTGGGTCCAGACTGGTTTTTTTCATATGCCCTAGAAGCTAATGTAGGACTGGATGCTACTTCACATAGCTTCTGTTTTAAAAGGTTGAAAGACACCTGCTTATCCAAAATCTGTATTCCTTAATTTAGCCTCTACTTCTTGGAGTGTGACCATATGACTAGTTTTAGCCAGTAGACTGTAAGAAAGATGTTAACTGTCACCTCCAGGCTGGACCTCTCTTTCTCTCTACCTAGGCCATGTGTTGAGATGGCAAAGTCCAACCTAGAAGTAGCCCAAGTCATTTCCTCTGTGGATGAGAACTGTGTAGAAGGATGATTGATTTGTATTAGACTTGATGCAAGCAAGAAATACATTGGTTATGTTAAACTACTAGGATATCCAGGGGTTATCTGTTGTTGTAGCATAACCTACCTCATCCTGACTAATCCAGGACTTTGGAGGACATTTAGACCTTTTTCACTTCTGTCATAAGCATCCTTCCTATAGCATTCCTGAGAAGTGATTCAAATACTTCTTGAACACCTCAGAAACAATAGCAAATAACAATATAAGGGACACTATGAAAGTGTTGAGATACAGAAAAATTAAGAAATGTAAAATCATTTTGATTACTATTATTTAACCATATTTGAAAACACTCTTTCCACTCATTTTCTTCAGGTCCTATAAAATCACATAACCATAGGTATGAATAGTTTCTTCAGGGCTGGAAAACCTTCTTTCATGTGTGGGATTTTTTACTGTAGGAAAGGAAATAATTGCATGGGGCTAAGTCAGAACTGTAGGGTAGATGAATCATAAACGTAACCCCTGTGGACTCCAGGAACTGAATGGTGATGTTGGCTGTGTGGGTGGACACAGTATCATTGTGCAAGATGGTCCCTCCCACTCCTGTCCTCAGATGTTGTTCTTGAAGCTTCCTGAAAACTTTTGGTAGTCACACTGTTGTGTACCACTGAGCAGTGACAGTCCTTTGTTCCTCCAGTGGAACAGATGTGACATGACTGCTTTTGGAGAGGAAAGTTGCCACTATTTTCTTTGCAACACTTTGGGGCTGCTTCACTTTTGTCAGTAAATTTTTGTCAGGAAAGATCTACAGTCTACTGATGCTTGTTCTTTGGATCAAGCTGGTACATCCAGGTTTCATCACCAGTAATGATGTAAAAAATGTGTGACTTGCCTCTGTCAAATCTGAACATTCAACATGATGTGCCTTTGTGAAGCACCCATCAGGATGAAACTTTCCTGACTTGAAGATAATTGGGCAGAATTTTGGACATAGCTGGTGATCCAATCTGTAGTGCTACTTCAGTGTCCTTAAATATCATGTGATTGTTTTTGGAAACCATTTTTTTTCTACAGTGGTGATATTTTCCTTAGTCACTGGAGTCACAAGATGCTCACTCCTCTTCTCTCTTCCAGTGTAGTTCAGTCTCTTCTCAATTCTTGAAAATTGTACAGGAAGGATTAAGGTCCCCAAAAGCCTGTTGCAAACGCTCAAGGCTTTGAGACTCATTTAATACATTTTTTAATCACAGAAAATCACATAAAAGTGCTTACTTGCCAGCTCCATAGTGACACTGACTGAATGTTAAATGAAGCCCTCCCAGTAACACCGATAAGACAAACAAGTTGAAACTTGCCCGGATGAATCAGAAACTGCCATCGCCTATATTTCTTGGAAATAACGGACCATAACACAGCTTGTCTCAAAAAGTTCATAATGACCTTTGTAATAAGCAGTTATAAATGCTTGCTAATAACTGTTTTCAGACACAGTAAAATAGCTTATATGAAATAATAGACCAAATTCTGGTAAAAGCCTTTACTTATAAACATTAATCTCCCCACTGTATAGTGGGACGAAATGGGGTAACAGAGAAGTTGAGAGGCATGCTTAGGGTTAAACAAAAGCCACTTGCCTAAGCCATACTTGGATAAGTGTGTGGCTTAGGCAAGTGGCTTTTGGAGTCAAACTCAGGCAGCTACCTCCAGTCTTGTACCATGAAGCCTCCCTAGGATGGAGGGCCATTTCCTTTTCACAAAGATCATCCAACAGGATGTAGTCATTAAACCCAAAAGTCAAGCCAGGAAGCAACCTAGGGGATCAACCAATCACTGCATTTTATATGGAGAGGAGGAAAAAACCTTCTGCAGGCCATTTTCCTACTGTAGTGAAAAAGAAAATTTTGTTTTTGAAACAAGTGTCCTGTGGTGGAATGGGGCCCAGGGGCTATCACCATGTAGGCAAGTGAAGGTACAACTTCTACTATATCAGCTTTGTTCTTGTCTGTATCATATAGGAGGCTTCTGGTAAAATATGTTAATATAATCAAGTATTCTGCTGCTTTAAAGATTTCCTCATACTTCTACTGAAATAGTAAGCTTGGAAGGTTGCATTAAACCATGTAGTTTAGTCCATTAATGTGGGTGGGGCATGTGGGGGATTATGTTGCCCAGTGGCCAGTTCCAGGGCCATTACAAATGGCTACTTCCATAAATGTCGTTGATAGCTTCCCTTGTTCACTGTATACCTACCAGTGTGTGATATGTAGTAAAAACTCTATAAACTATCTCTGAGAGACACACAGAGAGTTCAAGAAGATTTTAAAGAACAACAACAGCCTCATGAAGTAAAGAAGTGCCATCCTAGCTGAGGCCATCCCAGAAACAATTTTTCTAAAGGAAGATGAAGTTCATTTGCGTCAAGCAAAAAGTAGCACAATTTAGCTGTGGTGACTCACTGGCAGAGAAATAGCCGGAAAATTATTGTGTGTGTGTTTTGTTCATATATCCTCAAATAGCCAGTGGTGGCTTTCTTCTACCCAATATCTGATTATAAAAAAATAAGAGAATTTTAAAAAGTCAAAAATTAAATTGAATACTTTGGTCTCAGGGAGACACAGTGACAGCCCCAAGGAAACTGCACACACACACAGACACACACACATATACATAGTGTTTGATTCATTTTAACATAATTAATCACACAATATTATCCAAATTTGAAAACAATGAGGAAAGTTTTCTTTGCTTTAATGAATAATTTGTATGTGTCCTAACAGTAGTTTTAGTGCTCTGACCTGATTTATAAATAAGAGAAGGGTGTGTATATGACAAGGGGTGGAGATTGGGCAGAAGAGAGACAGGTCTAAGAGAGGAGTTTCTGGGCCTGGTGCTCTCTGCAGCCCCTCTTACCTTGTGTGGTTCCATCCAGTCCCATGATCAATTTCATTGCTCTGATGATTTGCTCTGCTATAGGGGGGCTCATGGATGTAGCGTAAACAGCACTATGCGAATGAACCCGTAAGTAATCCACAAGGTCCTTAAATGAAGGGAAGAAACCCAAAAAAGAAAGCAAATAAATCTCAGTGTTGGTGAGAATTACATCTTGGCCTGCGCCCATCCATCATAGCAAAAGACATTTGAATTCATAGCTGAAGAGATGAATATGGTCTGACTTTTAGGGGGTGTCACTGAACTATTTTTTCTATCTTATTCTTCTTGGCCTCTCCCTCAAAAAAACCTAGAAGCTATATGTATAAAAGTGGGATTCTGCAAGTTTGGAGATAACAAGAAAGGTAAATCCAGATGTGTGAAGGAAAAAGGGTGACTTTGAAAGCATTTGTTGAGTATACCATGTGCAAGCACTGCCTTAGAGGTCAGGAATGTCCAAAGGATATGGGACATGGTCCTTGCCCTTGAGAATATTACAGATGACTGTGCCCATGGCCAAGTAATGGTAGGAAAAGCAATAGTACATGCAAACTAGTATAGAAATGGGGCTACAAGATGCAGAGGAAAGAGAGGATCCCACTAACTAGAGTAGATAGGGAAATTTCAGTGATGAGACTGGATTGATTAAACTTTGAAAAATGAAGACAAATAAAGAGAAAAGGAAAACTTGCCTGGAACATGTAGTAAAAGAGAGAAGTTGAACAATGGTACAGAGGTATGAAAGCAGAAGGCACGCGTGGTAGATTGTAAAAAGTGGCTGTAATTCTTTCATTCCCTGTGCAATCCAACTTTGTAGCATTCTCCATGAAAATATGCAAAAATTGGGCGTGGCCTTGGGATGTACTTGCTGTGAGCAGTAGAATGTGGCAGTGGTGATGGTGTGCTAGTTCTGAACTTGTACCTCAAAAGGCTTGAGTGTTGTGGTTCTCTCATAACTCTGAAGCCGCCATGCGAACTGGGCTGGCTCACCGGACAATGACAGCCTCATGAAGTAAAGAAGTGCCATCCTAGCTGAGGCCATCCCAGGCCAACCAGTACCCTGCTGACCCAGTAACTGTTTTTCACACAAGAGCAAGCCCAACTGACACCAATAGAACTTCTTAGCTGAGCTCGGACCACATTGTTGATGTGTAGAATTGTGAACTGAATACATGGTAGTATTTTTATACACAATGTTTTAGGGAGTCTTGTTACACAGCAAAAACTAACTGATACAGCAGGTTCAGGACACAGCAAGGAACAGACTGAGAAAAGATTAGTGGGAAATCAAATTAAGCTTTAGGTTAGGACCCAATAAGCCCTGTATATGCTCTGGGCAGTAGAGAACTACTGGAATTTTTGTGTAATGCTCTTTGGAGTGCTAAGACACTGCAGAATGCTGGTCTTCCATAGTAGGAACATTTTTCACCTGCATGCCTTACACCCAAGGCCAACTGTCAGGCCCCAGGTAGACTTGCTGAAAGCCCCAAGAAACCCCAATAACCTAATGCCATTGTGGGGAGGACCTCAGAGCTGGCATCTGTATGTGCTCAACCTTGGCTGTGCAGACCATTGGTCAGGTCACCTATACTGGCTTATGGTGTGGGACTCTCAGGGTGTCCTGCAGAAAAGCTAGTGGGCCAATGACAGTTCTCTGCATTAGCAGTGGGGTCTTTCAAGGATCAGCCACCTTTTCCTTAGGATAGCACCACAGTTTAGAATCCTACTTAAGTGTCTTCTCCGATTGTTCCTCATGGTGGTGAATTGGGAGGAGCTCTTGGGAGTTGAGAGCTTCTTTTGGAGGGCAGGTCCACATCTTCCTAAGCCTCCATCATCAGTCACATCCATAAGCCTGGGACTGTTTATGTTTCTCATAAAGTGTATGGCCACAGGGGGTTGGTGAAGGTTAAATTATAGCATTTTAAATAGTTTTTCTTCCTCAGTAAAGTGTATGGCCTGCCTCACAGGGGGTTGGTGAAGGTTAAATTACAGATGTGATGGCTCTATCTGGCCTATGAGGGGATCCCGGACCTTCTTGCCTCTCCAATATGTCTTTCATTCTGAATCCTCTCTTACTTCCACTCTTCCTTCTTCTCTGACTTCCTCTCTTCCTCTTCTTCACTTTGAACTGTTAATTCCTCCTGATTCTTTGTTTCTCACTTTCCTCTAGTTTTCTCACTTCTACTCTGGTTCCCTGTCTTTCTCTTTTCATTTCAAATTCTCTATTTAAATCTTTTTCTTCTCTTTTACTTACTAAACACAGAATTTCCCTCCCTCCCTTTTTCCTTCCTTCCTTCCTTCCTTCCTGTTTTCTTCTCTCTTTTTCTCTTTCCATCTTTCCTCCCAGTGAATGTTCCAAGAACTTTCTCTGGGCTGTGTTCTAGATGTGTGTGGGCATTCCTGGCATCCATTATCCATTCATATAACTGAAATTAAGCTTTGGCCTATTTTTTATTTGGTGAATCCATAAAAACACCTGGCTGTGTTTTCCCCATATTTGAGGAGGACATGTGTGACACTGGTTGGCTTAAGGTATGGGCCACATGGCATCCAGGAAGTTCACTTTGGAGGATCTGGGGCATCTCAGAGAGAGTAGTGGTCATTTTCCTGAGTAGCTATAGCCAGCCTGTCCCTCACAGCTTCATTTCTTAATCCTAGCAAACAACAGCAGAGATTTTTTTCTCTACTGAGAGCTTTGCTTCCCCACAGGATTCTGGGGAAGCCAAGAACAGAGTAGGTGGATTACAGGGACTGTGACAGGGATGATGGAGGCCCAGAGGGACTTGTGTTGGGAAGGGAGTGTAACATGGGCATGATCTTAAGCTGAAGTAGATGTGGATAGATGAAAAGGAGTGGAAAGCATGGACATGTGCTAAATGAGGAAAAGGAATGGCATTTTATGGGCAAATAATTGGGAGGCAGAGGAAGAAGCTTGTGTTTCTGGGGAGGTAAAACCCAGGAGTTATAGCCTCTGAAAGGAACTCTGTTGATTGGGTTCAAATCCTGGCTTTGCCACTTACTTCTGTGTGACCATGGGAAAGTAACTAAATCTCTTGATACCCTAGTTTGATTCTCTGAAAAATGAGCTAATAGTAATTCCTACCTCGGGCGTTAGAAGGGTAAAATGAGTTAATACAGGTATGTGTTTAGAAAAGTGGTATATAGTGGACACCTGATGGTGTTGGTGACTACTGTTATACTTTTATCGACCCAGATATCAAACCAAAGATTTTTCAGTCCAATTCTTCCTTCATTCTTCATGTGGGGCATGGGGGGTGGTAGTTTGTGTCACAGTAGGAGTGAAAAAAAGGGAAAGAGAGGCATTTTAAATAAGTGTGTACTGAGAGTTGATGACAGATTGAATGTCTGTGAAGAGATAGTGGGACAAGAAGCTGACATCAGAGCTAATATTCATTGGCTGTTTAAGGCTCCATTTTAAGAACTTTGCACATATTAACTCATTTAAGCATCATAATAACTATGAAGTTATCTTCATTTTAGAGATGAAGGTTTAGAAAATTATTCACAAATTTGGACCTAAAGAATCTGACCCCAGGATCCACCCACTTAGCACCACACTGTATTACTTCTCTCGGCTTCTCTCTGGAAGAGCAAGCTTGGCATGCACAAAGTGAGGGGCCCAGGAGAGGGTAGAGACCAACTCAACTCTGCTTACCCTGTGGTGTTTTCCTAATCCAGAGATTGTCTCTTTTTTGGGGTTAATAATTACAATATACTCCAGCCTGTAAAGTACTAAAATCACATACTGAGTTGCATTAGTCTCAAAATGTTTCGTGTCTGTCTCTCTTGTTTCTCCAGAAGGAGCTAAAACCTCTTTGAGACCAAGAATGGAGTTATATACTTCTTTAAAAATCCATATTGGTGGGTTTTTAGGGGCCTGGAGAAAAATACTGATGGTCTCATGGAGAGGAAAGGGTTATCAGAGACTGGGGAAGGATGGTGAGGGTCATGGAAGTACATAGAGGTGCTAGACTACATTCTTAGGAATAAGCATAGCAATATTCTCTTCACTTGAGGGGCTTTGCTGACAAAGATCAGACAAGGAATCAAAATAAATCTCCCTTTGATCCCTAAAAGGACTCTTCACAATGTTTTCAAGCCCTGATTTTTCTTCACGTATTTAGAAATTTTATCAAGTCAAGGTCATGTGCATTCTTAGTTTACATAAATACCTCATCAATGCAGCATCACTACCTTTTAATGCTGTGACTGTCTTGCCCACAATCTTATTTTTTTTGGACTGAGTCCACTTTCTCTCAAAGCCCAAGTTTTTAAGTGGGAGTTAATTGCCAGCTTGGTTCAGAAGGTGGGGCTCTTTGAGCAACTTCTGGAGAGTATCAAGGAAAGCCTTTATTCCTAGCTACTATTTTCCTCCTCTCATTCCCCATTGGACGCCATGAATTAAGACTTGGCTTTGGTGTTTTGCAAGGCAAGTCTGGGTTGTATCTTCCTTCTGGGTGAGCTAGAGGTCTCCTCATACTGGGGTTTCCAAGTCCATTTGTATGTTCAAAATTCTGATTATTTTCTTTACTCATAGGCCTGGAGTTCAAGGCATTTTGAGAGAAAATAAGACAAGAGGTTCTTAGAACAAACATCTTGGTGTTCATTCTCTGACCCCTATTTACCTCAAAGGGCCATTAAATGCAGTCAGGGCCTGGTGTCAGGGCAGAGCTGGGCTGGCATGCAGGGTTCTGGGGCTAATGCTTGGCTGCCTTGTCCCTCTTTCCTCCTTTAGAATTCTAGCTCTGTGCCCAGTCAGTCAAGAGGGCTACCTTTGCTTCATTCATTTACAAGTCTCCATAGTCTCTGGAGCCAGTGGTTAGCATCAAGCATGCAAGAGGACTCAGGATCTATGCCTGGAGAAAAATAGAAGGTCTGCAGTATTGACCACATCTTCTCAGCAACTGGATAAATAAAAAATAAATAAGTAAATAAAAATAAGAAACCTAGCCCCATCAGCTCAGGTTTTCTTCAAAGAAGCCATTGATAGCATGGAGCTCTGATAGGTGGCAAGAAGAAATTACCTGACCTTTCACTGGGAAGGTCTTGAAGGAACAGAATTCTCTGAGTTGGACTGTTCCTAGTGTATCTCTAGCAACTTCAAACTCAAAATTAGCAAAATAGAAAAATTTTGCTGGCTCTTGAGAAATCATTTTTAGCAGCCATGTGGTGGGAAGAGAAGGTCACAGCTTGGCAGTAAGCTGGAGTTAGCAGAGGTGAATTTGTGGGATGTTTTGTGAAGAAAGGTGGAGGCCAAAACAAAACTTCTATTCTCTGTGGTAGTATCTTCACACCAAACCCATTTTTCCTAATATTTTTCTCTTATATGAGTCATCTGGTTGCTAATGTATAAAACTCTGACCTCAGCCCACCCCACAGATATTTTTAGAACCTCCTAGATATTTAATACTATTACTATTAACATCCAAATTTAAAAAGAGAGTTAAAAGCCAGATGTTTTTATCTTTTTCTGTATTTTTGGATCCAACTGATTATTTTAAAATCTCAGTATATACTAAGAAGCCCTTGAGTACTGTGAAACTGATATTAGAGTTTCAGAAAAATGTCAAGTCTGAGTGTATGCCCTTTAACATTTTTTATGGTTCATTTTCTTACTCATGTATCCCTTGGTTTATAATTCCCGATATTTTGTAATACCCAGCAAGACATATGTACTAAAGTTAAGTAGTATCCATTGAGACATATGTACTAAAATATCCAAGAGATATAAATACATAGAAATATATAGATATATACATATGCATACACACATATATATGATGAAACTCTGAAAACTGTACCCTAATTATTTAAACAGATGAGTAGAAAGATTTTCTTTAAACAAGAATCTTGAGTGTTGCTCAATCTTATGCCTTTCAGTTAAAAAGCACAGTTTAAATGACTCAAAGTGAAGATGCTACATAAAATTATCCAAATTTCAGGGAAATAAAATATACGATTTAATGGAAGCCACCATAATTTGAAATTAACATAAATTTTAAAATTAAGCATACAGAGGAGCAGATATAAAGTTCTATTGAACCACGGGCCTGTTAGGTTGGAAGAGAACCAGTTTTTCTGGACCTATCATGGTCTCACTCAAACCATTCCAGATAGGTGTGCATCAGACTGGTTTTTCAATCTTCAGGCAAGGCGCATACATGCACTTTCTCAATTGCCTTCTTATCTTCTGCTCACTCTCCAGGTCTTGGAAACTGTCCTGTTTTCAAGGTTTTGCATCTTGCTATTTTAGGATAGTGTATCTCAGGCTAATGGGCCTCTGCCAAACACTATTTGATGGCTAATTTCTTCTGCCATCTAGTGGTAAATTCAAACAGTGCACTGTAACATGGAACAGGAGGAGACAGGAGAATAAATAGATGGTGCAGCCCTCTGAATCCAAACACTCACAGAACGAGTATTTTAAAGGACAAGAAAATGAACAGATGTGCATACTTTTTTTCTGCATCCTGATTAATGTAAAGAGTATTAATTTTCACAATTTCTCAGTATCTATCCCAGATGCACAGAAGTTATGTGGACAAAAGCACCTGCAGTTTTAAAATACTCCAACTGACTTCAGGACTAGGAGTTGGGAGAGGACCATAGTGAGCTCTTACTTCAGCTAGTCATGAGTCTTTACTTAAAGTGGTTATCAAATGAGGTAACTCCAAGGAGAAAAAAGTGACATCCACCAAATTTGACAACATTTCGAGGATCTGCTTGCTTCCGTTTATTCAGGTGTCTTTGGTTCAGGAAACAGAGTTACACTTGGTTAACAATTTTAGCTCAGAGCTGCTGCTAAAGTAATCACAAAACCATAAGGTCACAGAGCAGTGTATCAGGGTTGAGGGAGCTCGTACATTTGAGACCCTCTGATCCCTACTGCTTCAGCATTCTAGGAAGGGAACATTTAACCTTTTACCAGAGTTAGCTGAATTTTATAAGATCCTGGGCATTCCCTATGTTTTTTAGCATTACCCAGCTAATTCCCACAGGCCAGTGAAAGGAGGATGAAAAACAATACTTTGAGCCTGGAAGAAAAGTGCTTATTAAAAGGCAAAGACCACTTAAAACTCTGAACATTTTAAGCATCTGTATGTCTCAAGGCAGGGTGAGCAGCCAAAATTAAATCTGTTGTTTTAAATCACAGGCTTTCAATGACAAGACTATTTTCTGGTGCACTCCTTGGTTTTTCTAGCAGGTTTACCAGAAGCATCTTGCTCCTGTTTACAACAATGGATGAGGAATTAGGGATTTTTGTTGACGGCACCTACATGCACTGCTTGGAGTCCTGCTGTGCCGTCCTCAGCAGAGCCCAAATCACTGTCACACAGGCTCTGTGGGACACATGTGAATTTGTCCGAGATAGCCCTCAGGGTTTAGATAAGGCTGTCATCTAACTGAGCAGACAACTGACTCTTTTATACCTAAAACCCAAGTTTGTATATCTGATTTTCTTTTTCTCCTTCCTTTCCCTGTTCCTTTTAAGTTTCTATCAAACATTTATTATTCTATATTCACAACCCCCTTGGGAATACTGGCACTAGACTAACAGGGATAACACTCACTTAGTGTAATCCCAGCAAATCTGAATTTTTAAGCCAAGCAGAAAAGATATTAGAGAATGAGATTTGGCCCGTGGTCTAGCTAACATTATGGGAAAAAGTTATTTCTCAGAAAAAATTTCTTAAAAGTACATCAATCATCTTGGCACCATTTTGATGACAACTCTTGAAATCCACAACTTGTAGCATAGGGTCAGTCTCCTTAATATCTAACTTTTGCCTACAGTTATCTGCTTTGTGTTTTTCATAGCACGAAAACCAGACTACTTATAGATCTTGTAATATCTGCTTATCACTTTCATGGTTTGACATCCATTATTTCCTCTTTGCAAAATAACTCCCCATCATTTGTCTACAACTGCAGTCCCTAAACCCTCGGCTGGCCAATGGCTTATTAGAAACCAGGTGTGTAGCGGGAAGTGAGCAGCAGGGGGAGGAGCAAAGCTTCATTTGTACTTACAGCCACTCCCGATGTGTCACCTCCTGAGCTCCACCTTCTGTCAGATCACCTATAGCATTAGATTCTCATAGGAGTGTGAATCCTACTATAAACTATGCATGTGAGGAAATCTAGGTTGCACACTTCTTAAAAATCTAATACCTGATGATCTTACGTGGTGCCGAGGGGGTGATGCTAGTGCTGGGACCATCTATTTGCAGGAAAACAAGCCCAGGGCTCCCGTGGATTCTGTACTATGATGAGTTGTATAATTATTTTATTATATATTACAATGTAATAATCACAGGAATAAAGGGCACAAAAATGCAATGTACTTGAATCATCTCCAAACCATCCTCATTCCCCCACCCCGATCTATGGAAAAATTATCTTCCATGAAACTGGTCCCTAGTGCCAAAAAGATAAAGGACTGCTGGTCTACAAGACTGACATTCATTCTAAATGGTGTCCCAGATATTACCCTGGGAAGTTAATTGTCCCTCTCCTTTGTATTCTGTATCTCATGTGCGCCACCAGTGTTGTTATTTTGTTGCAATGTGGTCACTCTTCACACGTTCCTCTTCACTGTTGGAGGTTGGTGAGCTCCTTTGCATTCTGGACCCAACCTGGCTGAGACCCATTGCAGCAAGGCCACAGTGATCAGTTAAAGTGAAGAAAACTGAACAGAAGTGCCAGTTTTCACTGAACAGAATTCAGAGAAACTTGTACACTGTGTCCCCAGGATGTTCAGACACAAGGAGCCCCTCTCTTACCTTCCTTCCAGCTATGTAACCTCCTGATGCTCCAAAGCTTTTGGTGAATGTGCCCATTAACACGTCAACTTCGCCAGGATCTATTCCAAAGAATTCTGTGACACCCCGGCCAGTTGGGCCCACGGCCCCAATACTGTGAGCTTCATCTATGTAGAGGTAAGCCTTGTATTTCTTCTTTAGAGCTATAATCTGGGGCAGATGCACGATAGAACCTTCCATGCTAGGGTAGAAGCAGAAATGCTCATAACTAATAAATCTGATTCTGGGAAGCTCTGCCAGTTTCCCCATCAATACATCATAGACAGGGATGACAGAGACAAGCCATTCCTTTCTTCTAAAGATATGTTTCATTTGGCAGCAACATCTCTCTCCATCTTGTAAGGCTGTTTGGGCATTTCTATGCTCCTTGAGCAAAATAACTTCTATTCAGTGGATTCGAGTGTTTTGGGTTTGTTATAGCTAATTCTTAAGTAAACAATTAGCTCACTGCATCGCTGATCCAATTTATTAGTAAAACTGACTAGGGCAACTAGGTATTCTGCTAGATTTAATTACATTGCTTTCTGGTGATCCACCTTTATCCACCTGCCATTGCCTGTTTGGCCTGATCCGTCTGACCTAAACTCAATGCTTGAATTGCCAAAGATTAAAAGAGGGAGTTAAAACCATATAACAACTTTACTTAAGACACATCATGGTATTAACTACAACACAATAGAAAGTCCTCAGGACCTTCTGTTATAGTACTCACTATAAATCTAGGGTTTATTTGAGGCACTTGGTATGTCTCCTCATTCTGTTTCTTTAGGAACATAGAACAGATAGTTGAGAGAGCACCTTTGAAGGGCCTGTAATTACAGATTGTTGAACCCCTACCTCAAGAGTCTGATTCACTAGGTCTAGGGTGGGCTGAGGATGATTCATTCTACCAAGCTTCCAGGAGATGCTGACACTAATGGTTGGGGATCCCACTTTGAGGACTACTGCTCTAGAGGAACTCTTTTGTTTTAGCCCTAAGTGTTTTATTTTTCATGGTATTGTATATTACAAAAGTTCTTCAAGACCCCTGGGAAAGAGAAAAAATATAGTGAATAAACAAGTAAAATTAAAATTTATATTTATACAGTGCCTTTGAAACTCAATGGACTTAAAAACATTGACTCTAATCAGTTGTCAGACCATTTTTAAAGCTGTGTCTACGTTATACACAGTTTTGACTGCACTGACAGGCAAGTTCTATGAAAACACAGAGACACACTCACCACAGAAAGGAACTTGTCAAATAATTTAGGCAACCCTTCAATTTTCTAATCAATAGAACCAAACAGAGAGTTGAACTTCTCCCCTTTTCTTAATTACTTTGTTACATTAAATTTAGCATATCAAAAAAATAAGCTGAAGTGTTAGGCTGCTTTTGTCAAAACAGTCCAATGGAGTGTGTACACAGTTGCTCAGACTGTGGTTTGGAGAGCATTTGTGTGTTTCTCAACGTCATTTTGGGTGGCTGAGCTCAGATTTTAATGAAACAAAGATCAAATAGAGTTACCTTTACTTATCTACTTGTAAATTTGGGAGTTAATCCCAACATTTTCTTAAATTAATTGCTTATTAAAAGTGTTTCCACAGAGGGGGAGGCAGTCCAGTTGCCTGACTGCCTAAGCTTGGACGATACCATACCACTTACTAACTGTGAATTTGGGCAGTTTATACAGGGTGGCCATAAAGTTTGTGTGCAATTTAAAAATAGACAACTATTTCAAATTGATAATTTTAAATTGCATTTTAAATTGATTTTAAACCTGAATAAAGTTAGAGAACATTCTGTTTAGTAAAGCATCACAAGAATGGAAAAGTAGGCATCCAGTGTACTCAATACTAATATGAGGCCAGTGGACAAACTAATACATACCCTCACAAGAGAAAAACTCAATTTAATTCAAGTTGAGGGGAGGGAGGAGAAGGAAAAGAAGAAAAGGAAAAGGAAGTAGTGGGAAATGGGAGGGGAATTGGTGTGCCCCCACCTAATTGGCACAATGTAAGGGTATATGGCACACCTCCTAGGTGCAGGACAGAGCTATAATAGGGACCTTACCTAGCAGATGCAAGGATTGTAGCCTAATCATTTGTACCCTCATATTAATCTGAAATTAAAAATAAATAAATAAACCGGTTTTATTTTTCATGGTATTGTATATTACAAAAGCTCTTCAAGACCCCTGGGAAAGAGAAAAAATATAGTGAATAAACAAGTAAAATTAAACTAATTAAAATTTATATTTATATTTTATGGCCACCTTGTATTATGTTTGCTGCCTCAGTTTTCTCATATGTAAAATAAGCACGATGCTGGGCCTTTCCTTGTAAGGTCTTTGTAACAATGACCTTTACACAACATGTAAAGTTCTTGACCCATAATGAGCACTCAGAGAATTATTATTGTTCATGGGAGGAGGAGCTCAGGAGGAAATTGTCTCAATGAGACCAGACTTGAAAACTTGAGAGCCCTTGGCAATGCTCTGTGTTCAGTCTTTTAGGAATGAGGGTGTCATTGTGGGAGTTATATGATAAATGGCCTCAGGTCCTCAGAATTCTAGAATTTTCTTCTAATCTTTAAAATGTTGTAAGTAGGTAACACAAATATGCTAAAGCCTGACATGTCACAAGCAGCCATTCTTTGTTCTGGAACTGAATTTGGCAAGAGCCAAAGTTAATGTTGAACAGTGTTTGTAGACACTCTGGGCAACTAATTAACTGTCCTTTGGTGGGTCTAGTCTAGCTGATGTTAGGAGCCAACCCACCTGGTTTATGTTTCTTCCTCTAAGATTAATGACTCTATGATACTGCTGATTTCTGGAGTTAATGCAGGGCACACATAGAGTTCTAGGGAGAAAGAGTTATATTCACCCATATTATGTTTTCATTTTCTCTATGTGATCAAATTAGAATTGAACCTTTTTGTATGGTGGGATATTGAGTCTGGTGCAAGCATAAAAAGGCTATCCATGTTATTCCCATGAATTGCTGTCAAAAAACAGTGCCAAAAATGATAAAGAAAACAAGAACAGCACTTTATTCTCTTTTCCTGAATGAAATATTGTGTTTTTCTTTTGACTTCAATAAAAGAAAAACAATTAAAAATACAACTGTAGGTAAAGATAATTCCACCAGTTAATTTGAAGTCCTATGCAGAGACTTGAATTATTCTTAAACCAGCAAATCAGTGAATAATTTCTTTATATCTTTTCTATTACATAATGTGTTAGCTAAGTGACAAGCCCCCTTTTCAAAATCTCCCTCTCACCACCTTCCCCTCCACATATAAACTATATTATCCACTGAAAGGACTGAGAATTAAACCACTGCCTTAGACAACTTGCATGGTGGAAAATCTCCTTGGTAGCTCTCAAGTATAACCCAAGACAAGAAAGGAAGATGGAAAGAGAGAAAAAGAAATTAAGATTAATTAAAAATAAAGTGCTGGTTTCTTATTCTTTATATGTTTAAACTGTATATAGAATATCATTAACCATGGAAGTTTTTACTTCTTAAATTTACATTATTTAGGGGAATGAGTATAGATTACATTTTTAGAGTAAATGCTATTCTTAGACTTCAGCATATGTCCATTTGTGTATTGGTTTCAAAGTGCTGAATTTTATTTCTTGATTCATTTTATTTTGAAAGTTTGGGCTCAGCTATGCTAGTTTATGTCCCAGCTTATTTGGGACATTCTCCCTAATGTATTTTTATAGTATTTGCAAATCACAGTGTGGTGATTTCTCAACCACTATGAGTTAACAAGAAATCTGGACTTCTCAGAGACATAAAACTAGAAAAATGTGACTTTAAAATAATGCTTAAAGAAAAATATAGTTCAGAACACTAAAATAATACTATTGTACTTCTAGATCAAAAATAATGGATTTATGGAAATTTATATTTCCAGATTCAATTCCCTTCTTTTATAGATGAAAAGACTGAGGTCTAGTCAAGTTAATGGAAAAGTCAGAATGGGTTTTGCACTTTCCATGTTCGTTTCATTGGATATGGAAACCTGGGTTTACTCTTCTATTTACACTGAGGCTTTGTCCCACTAGGGCTATCTGGTTTATTTATTTATTTATTTTTAATTTCAGATTAATAAAAGGGTATAAATGATTGGGCTACAATCCTTGCATTTGCTAGGTAAGGTCCCTATTGTAGGTGTGTCCTGCACCTAGGAGGTGTGCCATATACCCTTACATTGTGCCAATTAGGTGGGGCACACCAATTCCCCTCCCATTTCCCACTACTTCCTTTTCCTTTCCTTCTTTTCCTTCTCCTCCCTCCCCTCAACTTGAATTAAATTGAGTTTTTCTCTTGTGAGGGTATGTATTAGTTTGTCCACTGGCCTCATATTAGTATTGAGTACACTGGATGCTTACTTTTCCATTCTTGTGATGCTTTACTAAACAGAATGTTCTCTAACTTTATTCAGGTTAATACAAAAGATGTAAAGTTTCCATCTTTTTATGGGCCATCTGGTTTTAATCCCAGCTCTGCTTCATCTAAGTTATCTGTTGTAGGTTCTGAGTTATCAGTTATCTGTTCTGAGCCTCAGTTTATTTATCTTTGCATAAACCTTAGGAGTACTTGCATGTTATGTAGGATTTCACATGTGAAATGATTAGCAAGGAGCAGACACATGGCCCATGTGGGTCTCTTTCTCTAACACATGCCCTTTGGATGGATGAAGAGCAAACAGCCTTACTACAAAGGCAATGTATCATTTTCCAAGATACAACTTCTTCAACTGAAAATAAATGTAATGATAAGGATAGTTACCCTTGTTTGTGGGCTTTCTGTGGACTGGGCCTCTGCCAAACACTAGTTTATATAATGTCTGTTAATACTTACAAGAATACCCTATGGGGGCACACAGTCACAGTGATGTCAGGATTTGAACCCAGGTCCTTGGCCTACCTCTGAATCCTGAGTCCTCTACATTCTACATATAAGTAACAACTTTTTTTTTTTATTAAGTCATTTGTACAAAGATCATGAACACATTTATGCCATCATGGGATTCAGTGTGTTGATGATTTATACAATTGGAGCACTTGCAATCACCTCATTTACCCAATTACAGTGTTAAGACATTTGTGTTCTACACCTGATAGATCCATCTGGTACTTAGAATATGGTCCACAGGTGTGGTCCCCCTACTAACCCTCCTTCCCTTTTCCCTTCCCTCCTTCATCCTGGGCTATAGGTGTTCATATAGGAATTCATTTTTCATATTCAAGTGTGAGTCATTATAAATTGGTTTCACAGTAGGACTGAGTACATTGGATATTTTTTTTTCATTCCTGAGATA
>CAUYQV010053122.1:0-36767 GCA_963574575.1 Galagoides demidoff | reverse complement strand
CTGATAACCAACTTTGTTTTTCAGAGATACTTGGTTTTTGCTCAAGAATAGCATTGATGGATAAATTAGACTGTGTGGAGGGGTTTGTGTATGTCTAAATACAGGTGTATTGATTTATATATATATATAGTTCACATATCTTGGATGTGTATTTGATTTCGTACTTTAAATGTGACAAATAAACCTTTTGGGAGAAAACTTCTTGTTGTTTATTAGAGTAAACATATAAGGAATACTGCCTTCCTTAGAAATATGAAAACCTTTATGAGATCTTGGCAGCAACTTTTCAAAGGAATGTACTAGGTAAGAAAAACTAAAAAGCAGGTTCCAGTTAAGGTGTGCCATTTCTTTCATTTGTGATGTGTAGATTAAGACTTTAAAAAATCAGCAGCTTAGTTTCAGTTCTTGGTACAAACCATTTCGCACCTTGCGTGAGATAATATTTAAGAATTTTTTGGGTTTGGAAGAATTTGAGCTGATACTTAAGTGGACATAGTGGCTTTGTTTTGGACTCCCTATACCCCTATACCTTGCTTGCCAGCAAATGTGTTAAATTTCATAAATGTGTCTTGCTGCCCAATGGCAAGTGCTGTAGGGGCCTTTGTGGCACACAGGAAACTGCAAACGGGGAAATTCCTTACTACCCTGCAGGACCTGGCCTAAATTCCTAGTCACTTACCCACCTGGTAGGACCACAGATGGAAGAGGCTCCTTTTGTCTAGGAGTCAGGTCTATATTCTAAAATAAGATCTGTGTCAGTTTTTGTTAAGAAATCATTTTCTAAAGTGGGGAGTTTCAAGAGAGCCCCTGAGATTGGGACTCTGTCCCACCAAAGGCTGGGCACCATCTCTGACATCACTGCCAGTTGTGGAGATCCACCCTGAGTGCAGTCTCTCTTAGAATTAGGAAATCATGAGGAAAACTGTTAGAAACTAGATAATTTTCCAGCTTAAGAGTAAAGCTTATTTTTCCTGCAGCAATTTAAGGAATTGTCTTCTAGCAACAGGTGTATCGTTGTACAAAACCAGGTGTGATAAGACCTGCCTTTACCAGACAGGCCCAGGGCCAGCCTAGCATATTGTTTTTACCTTTCCCACCCATTGCTGTGATCAGCCAAGCACAAACTTCCTTAAATACTTCTCCTTTTTATTGCCTGAAGTGACTGGGATGTTCACAAATTTCACAGATTATCTTCTGAATGACTAGTCTTTTAACCACACATAAATGCCTGGGCCCTATCAGATCTCTGACTCATACAAATGCCTCAGGGAGGAAAGAAGGGTTAGGAATCTCAATGTGAAGAGTCAGACTTATGGTCAACAGATTGGGTCAGCATTTAATTCTGATGCTTTGAAAAGGAAAAAAAGGTTCAGATTATTTTTGGAGAATAGACTACTACTTTTAAGTCTATGGGCACAGTATATTACCAGGACTAATTTTACTAAAAGCACATAAATAACAAAAAGATATGGGTTCATCATGCTTTCATTTTTAATTTATGAAAGCAGGATTCTCTTTTCTATCCATCAGCTTGTTAGCATGTTTTCGCTTATTTTCATTCATACCTGTTCGTGGATTTCCTTCATGTGATTCTGGTTAACGTACCATTCCCGAAAGCACCCAGAACATAACTAAAGAAAAGAGCTATTTATGCCAGACTTCCCTCATTGTAAAAGCCCACAAAACCATGTGCATTTTTTCCCCTTTGTCTCAAAGACACCAACTTATGTTGCATCCCATGAGCAACTGATACCAAACTGGATGGACAATAAAGTGTAGATATTAGCTTAAAATGTAACTTTTCACAAAGCTAAGAGGTAAGTAAATGAAATCACCATAGCCTATTGTCTTTATTATCAAAGTTTATTGTTAGGGTCAGTTCCTATCTACTAGGGAGTACAACTATGTCTCAGTATGTGCTATAGTCACTCTAGGGTAACAGCCATTCTGCAAAATAGTTGTACTGGGGCTCTGTTAGGCATAGATCATAATTAAGTCAGTGGAAAATGAGCCCAGAAAAACCCTGACATTAGAGCCATTACTCTAGGAAAGTTCCAGTGCTATGCAACCTGTAAGGCATCATCTCTTAGCTGATGATGAGGCTCACGGAGGTGTTGGTAGTGGAATGAAACAGGAGTTGAAACCCATTTTCTACTCGTCTTGACTGGGTAACTATGGCTCCAAGACTGGAACCAGAAATTAGGTTTGGTAACATCTTTTAAGTGCCCAAAGCAAGCGAAATAACACATTAAGAAGAAAAGGACAGCAGCTAGGACCATAAACCCAAAATTAGGTAGAACTGCAAGGAATGGAGACTTCTGGAATGGAAAAGTAGCTGGGTTTAGAGGCCATTTGAGATGATCAAGAATACAACATAGGTAAAAGCAATTAGGGAAACAAATCAAATATTGAAAGTTCTGCAGGTACTAGAAGTTAAGTGAAATTCTCCGCTCCCCCCCGACCTTGGGGGGAAAACTGGTTTAAAAAGATCAGAAAGATGGATCACTAACAGGAAAATGAATACCTGAGTAGAAACTGGTGTTTCAAGATGCCAAGAACAATTTATAATATACAGGTGAGCTGAGTCTGCAGGAAGGAAATGTGGTTATGGCAGCCTGTTATCCAGATTTGACATTGGAAAGACATTTCTAGCAATGGCTTTGTCTATGAGGTTCTGGCATATTTTTTGTAGCACAGATAGAGCTTTGAAGGAATGTTTTCATAACACTCAAGTGGGAATGCAAATGTAAAAATCCAATGACCTCCCACCTTCTGCAGGGCAGGAGATGAGAAATCTTGAAATACCTGTGGGTAAAGGCTCAAGCCCTCCCACCACCCTTGTGGTAAAAAATATTAAAGAAATTAACACAAGTATCAGATAAGTCAATGGGCCTTGTACCACGTAGACAGCAGATAATTTAGTGACTTTTTCTGCAGGCAGCCTGAGACACAGAAGACTTTGTGTATGGTCTTTAAATCCTGCCCTGTCATTAAATATAATAATGAAAAAAATAGGGCCATTCAATAAGACCCCAAAAAAGTCTAGCTGCCAACCAGATTGGGAAGATAAATAAAAGAGCATATTTTATTTTAACCTCTATCTTCCACACTAACCTAGTTTATCTATAGAAAAGCCATCTGCTGGCACCAGGCCAGTATGTCTATGTCTTAATTTTGTTATCATTAGTATCTCGTTTTTCCAAAAGAGGAAATGTATAAGTAGCAAGTGTACATTAAATGACACATTTCTACAAAGCCTTTCTGTAGTCTTGACCTATGTGGGTCTACTTTTGGAAGCATTTTCAAAGGCAGAATAAAACATTTACTTGAGGTTTTATCCACAGAAAGGACACCTCTGGAGCTGTGCCCATATGATGAGAGTCTCCTGTTGGTGTTGAACAAATAAATGGTCTCTTCTCTAGGAAATACCTTTGTTGGTTCATATTTACAGGTTTTTTGTTTGTTTGTTTGTTTTTTTGATGGACAGATGGAGTCATCTCCAAAACAAGAGATGGAGCAGAAGCAGTTTCTTTTCTCAGTATGTCTCTGATGAAATTCAGGGTCCCAGACTTTCTGACACCATAGGGTGGGTAGGCCCCCATGGCCTTTTCCTGCTGTTCCCTGGGCATTCATACTTTCAGGAATAGTCTTCTTGTGAATTTTCCTCCCCAACTATTCCAATCACAGTTCCATTTGCTAAAAAACAGAGAGAACCTAAGTGTGAATTAACCCTTGGAATGCTGGATATCTTTTTAACTTTTGATAAACATAGTAATTCTGTTAGATTTCCAAATAGGTGACAAAAGGCAGCTTTCTGCTCAACCATCTCCCCCTCAATCTCTTGTTCACTGCAAATCCCTGTCTACTTCCATCACTTCCTGCGCAGAGAACTGGTCACTGAGAAGAGCAAAAGCTCATGATTGACAACGGAAATAAACCCATGTTCATAGCTGCAGCTTAGCATAGCTCTTCCCCCTTTCACATCTTGCAGTTTTTAACAGAGTCCCTGAGGCAGTAAAACTAGAAAATTAAAAATGCACAAAAGGTTACCTAACAAAGATAGGGAAAAAGCAAAAGTAAATGAGAAAAGGATAAAAACTCACTGTAGTTCAAGTCTGGTATTTAACAGAAGCAGTATAGGCATTAGGAGAAAAGGTGGGGGTGTGTGAATTCATTGGGGGTTTTCAACAAGTGGGGGACATAAGGGAAAAAAAGCAATTCTTTGAACTTATTAGTAAGAACTCCTTACTCCACTGTAATTCCAGGGATCTCAGAATTACAATGGGTTCAGTGACCTGATCTGATCCCGGGGCAAGGAACTTGGAGACATCAGCCACCCAGTGAAACATAGATACACAACATGCAGTAAGGTGAAAGATATCCTCAGCATCTCCTCTGGCGAGCAGAGGATGGAAACACCTAATTACACTTTAAAAGAAAGAAAAAATGTGTCAAGATGGCTTCAGGTTTAACTATTTGACAGGGGAATGAGAACAAGAAGGTAAATAAACTTTTCGTTCTTAAGTTTCTCTTAAGTCCATGGTCATTCTCCTCCTCACCCAAGGAGTGGGGGGGTGGGCAGAGTGGATCGTCCTGTGTTGTCTCTCTTAGGCCCCTCACTCCCTACTTTCTTTTAAAGCTGCTCCTCTTCCGTACTCAACTCTGAAAAATTCCAAACCTCTCACCCTTCACCTTCAAACTTTACTCACTGGAGTTCTAGATATGCACCCTGTTTTACTTTCCTTTTTTGGTACAAAATGATGCAATTTAAAAATATCTTCCTTCTGACATCTGCTGACTATAGGAAATTACTGTAATTGCCTATTCCACGTGAAGGTCATTATGAGACTAAGATGATGTCTTAAAACCCCTGAACTCCCTAGAAAAAAGCAAGCAGCATACTTATAAACCACCCCAGGACTGTTCCCCGAGGCCCCGAGGACACAGCATGAAGGCATACTTAGTACTCTTCCTGGGTCATCGTCCTGCAGGCTGGTGACAGTAAGTCTAACTGTCGCAACATACCATGCACATGTATCAGCTCCAAATGTTCAACATGATTTGTAAGGGAATGAAAAATGTTGGCTTTTCTAACAAAACTGTGAACTAAGCAATGTCAGACCATGCACTTTCAGGTCCAGATAATTTCTTTAACCTTACAGCTCTCAGATTAGATGGTGCTGGAAACTCACTCTTTGGTCATTTTATGTATTATACAAGGGCTCCTGGGTCCAGGCTGCAGACCAAAATGCACACAAAGTTAAGAAAAGGTTCCTAGAGAGGAGAAAATGCTGATGGCCTGTTATTTACACAACTGCACTACAGGCCCTAAGGTCTGGTTCTCAACCTGAGAAGCAATGGACAGAGAAAAAAATGTATGTAGAACCCAAACCCCATCAACCAGCAGGGCGCTGAGCACCTGCGCCAGACCATTACCTTTAACTGTCCCTTCAGTGGCCCTCAGTCACATTTTCACTATCACATTCTTTTGGTGGTTCTCCTCCTCCTGGCAACTCGCTCTCAATTTCCCACAGGACATCATCTTCCTCTTCCAAGTTGCTGGAGATGTGGCACTTCTTGAACCCCTGGATAATGGACTCACTTGAGATGCTGTTCCACGCCACCATGACCCACTCCAGAAAGAGGCCGAGGGGTGGCTTCTTGGCATTCCCAGTTGGGCTCAGTGCCAGGTTCCCGGCCAGAAGCCAGTTGGAGTACTGGGACCGCACGCTGTCATTCAGCGGCTTGTAGACCACCACATCCAGCACCTGGAGCTGCGAGGTCAGGCCCCCCGGGATGATCACCATGTCGGTGTTCATGCTTTCCATGGAGTTCTTCACAGAGTCGGTGGCGTGGCCCCGGAAGCCGTTCAAGATCAGCATCCCTCGCTGCTTGGGCACTGCTCCCGGCCTCCGCCTCCACACCACCTCCAGCCAGTCCTGCATCAAGTCCTCAGTCATCCACCCATACCGGTGGCAGCGGATTTCCATCCCACTGGGGAACTTCCCAGGGGGGATGTATGTTCCCCTCAAAATGATGTACGGAGGTAATTTCCTCCCATCAGCTAAGACACCAAGCATGGCTGTGATTTTCAGTTTTTCCCTGCCTGGCGTCTTGACCAAGACAGGCTTTTCGCCCTGGTTGTCAACAGTCACCCTTGACGGCACCTCTAAACAAATGGGCGTCTCATCTGCATTCCCCATCTGAGTCACCTCGTAGTCATGTGTCCTACGCAGAGCCAGCACGCTCCGCTGGTACGTGACAAGTTTCTCAGTCAGGTCTTCTGGCAGGTGCTGGGGCACAGGCACTTTGTGCCTCAGAGACAGGTCATACCTTCTCATCATCCTTCGACACCAACCCAAACTTGCCTTGAACCCTTTCTCTGGAATGTTCATTTCCTGGGCGATTTCAAGGGCTTTTAGCTGCATCGCCTCCCTGGTGATGGGGTCCCCTTTGGCCTGCATGTATCTGACATACTCAGCCACACGCTGGTCCACCAGAGCAAACCTCCCATTCTTGGGGCCTCGGAAGGCTCGCCTCATGGCATGGGCATTCTGGAGCTGAGGCTTTACTTTGCGCCAGTCTCGAACGTTTTTCTCTAATACTCCAAACTGCTTGGCGGCCTGGCAGTTGTTGGTGCTCTCGGCGTATTCCACCACCATTAACTTGAACCCTGCATCGTAACTGCGGCGCATGCCGCGGCTGAACTGAAACTTCCCAGCTATGTCGTCGGCGGAGAGGTCATACCCTGGGAACCCCATGGCCATGTAGAAGGGGTACCCCTCGTTCCATTCGGGCAGCTCCGTGATGTCCCGAGGCAGACGGAGGCCAAAGCTGTCAAGGTGCTGAGACTGAGCAAACTGGGAGGCAGCATTCACCGGGCTTGCCCAGTCTGGAGGCTTTACATCAGATTCTTCATTTTCTGAGAGACAGACAAAGAAGAGCGAAAATAACAGTTTATCTTGACTTTTGGGGTTGAAATGCAAAGAATACCTTAATCTGACTTTCACTAAAAGTAGTAACTTTAGTAAGAGATGACGATTCCCTATGTCCTTGTCCCTTCACCAATTTACATGGATTACCCACATCTAATTGTCCCTGTCACTGTTCCTTGTTCCTTCTTTGCAGATGAGGAAAGGGATACTATAGAGGTCACAAAATGCATAGAGACAGCGCCACTAGAAAGGGACAGAGCTGGGAACCGAACACAGGCACTAAATAATTTGGGAGCCATGTTTGGGTCAAAATAATTATGTAAATGAGAAGCTAAATGTTAACTCTTTCTACCACATAGTATTACAGAAATCTGGGTATATTGTGGACTGAATCACATCTCCTGAATCAAGAAAATCTATAGGAAAAACCACTTAACAAAGTTAAGCTAGTAAGACAGAAAATTAGTTCTTGCCCAGCAATGTCAGAACTGGGTTTCACTGTATGTTAGAAGCTGGCCACAGAAGCTAAGTGTGATCTGGGGAAATTTCACCAAAACTAAAATGCTATCAGTTGTAGAATGCACCGTTCTGTGCCATTAAAGAAGGAAAGGTACCACTAATTAAGCTATGACACGCCACTGACTTTTAGAGGCATTTTCACTTTCAAAGATGGTGAACTGGTGGGGGGAAAACACATCTTACAGTCAATGAAATATAGCATTCTATAAACCTCTAGAGAAAAGAACGATAAAGGTATTTTGGCTATCTGGAAACTATGCTATATTTATTTGCTACCTCACTAACCATTTTTCTCCATAAAGGAGTAAGTGCTTTTTGGACTTACTTGCTCAAATGTGTACAATGGCTGCTATTGATTTTTCTATCTGGTATGAAATGGATGGAAAGCCATGTTAACTCAGGAAGTGAGCTGCCTCTCACTATTCCTTAGTTTGCAGAGGCATGGTGGGGAGCAAGGAAGCCCAGTTCACCCAGGATGATGCCAGGCCAAAGGCAGTACAAGCCTCAGTCCACCTCAACCACATACTAGGTTGCACATCAAGTCTTATCACCCAGACCAAACGTGGTGGCTCACGCCTATAATCCTAGCACTCTGGGAGTCCAAGGAAGATGCATCCCTACAGCTCAATAGTTCAAAACAAACCTGACCAAGAGTGAAACGCCCATCTCTACTAAAAATGGAAAAACCAGACAGGCACTGTGGCAAGCACCTGTAGTCCTAGCTACTCGGGAGGCTGAGGCAGGAGGACTGCTTGAGTCCAAGAGTTTGAGGTCATTGTGAGCTATGACATCACAGCACTCTACCCAAGGTGACAGAGTGAGACTCTGTCTTTAAAAAAAAAAAATCTTATCACCCAGAGCTGACAGAGGAAGAGGTGGAGGCTCAGAGGTGAAGAAGTTGCCCTAGGTCATACAGTTAGCACTGAGAAGAGGGGGATTTTTAAACTCCAAAGCCCATTTTTCCTCCTCACTCTTAAATCCCACAGAATGTACATAGAAACAGAAAGCCCATCTCCATGGTGCTCCTGTGGATAGATGCTGAGCTGGTTTGCCTGCAGTACCTGCAAAGGTTCCTCCTCCTTGGAGCTGCCACTCGTCAGAATTCTGAGACTCCTCCTCCCCTTCCAACCGAGTGATCATGTCTGGCTTGGGGAATGGGAACTCTGTTCATAGGAAACACAACAGGTCTGGGTCACTGTCCTGGAGCATGACCAAAAGAAGTACTTTACAATACTTAAGAAACACCCTCCCCTTTTTTGGGAAAAGTCTCAGGGATACTTCAAGAAAACAAACATATGATGGAAAACAGGCCTTTTATGGCCTTTACAGATCTTTATGGATCAGGGGCATTTACGGATCTCTGCTAATGGGGGATGGCTCCAGCAACAATGGAAAAAGAACTGCATTTAGCAGGGAAGTGGGTGGATGCAGCCACTGATGGAGTGAACATTTGGTATTGGTGTGAGGCAACCGGAGAAGGCCTCCAAGTGGTTACACTCTGAGAAGATGATGAAGTCAGTGCTGCAGAGGGGCACACTCTTTGACAACATGTTCCCAGGCTTCTGAGTCTGCCAGGATAATCACGAGGCCTGCTTTCCCTTGTTTAAGAATTTAAGAAGCATGGGCCCAGATGCCAGGTGACATTCCTAAGGTTATGTTGCTTTTTTCTAAATGCCAAGGCCTAGGTTGAATGGGGAAATATCTGGGAAGTGGTACAAACTGCTGAGTAGACACAATATTTATATACTGCCCAAACTGAAAATAAGAAATTAAATAGCACACCGAGGACGATGAGCCCAAGTTCAGGAGAAAGGGACACCAGATACACCAGAGAAGAGAGACATGCAAGCAATTCTCTAGGAGCTTCCAGGAGACAAAAAAAAAAAAGCTTTACCTAGGGATAGGACAGTTTCATAATTCATCCTCATGACTTCCCGGTAGAGAGCCTTTTGTTGCTCTGTCAAAACTTCCCACTCTTCATCAGAAAAATATATGGCCACTTCATCAAACAGGGCTGGTACCTGGAACAGTCAACAGGCCTTTCCCAGTGATGAACATGTAGACATCAACTTTCAGATAGACAGACCTTACATGCTGTAGCCCTTCCTCTCGCAGGTCAGGGAAGGAGACTTCACCCAGGGGGAACCATCTGTTCACATTCACGTGACTTGCTGGAGGCAAGAACTTGATCCTCCTGTGCCCTGCTGACTTCTTACCCATTACTATGGTGGCTGTCAGTTCACAGACAAGAAAAGCTGCACCTTGAGAAGAAACTCCCTACTATTGATCCCTAACCCCAGCTGGGGGGACACTGGACATAGTAAACTCATACGCTGTGGTGAGAGCTGTTCACAGCTCACCCCCAGCCCCAGAGATGAAAGCCACCACATCCCAAGTATCCCCACTAACACTCTCATCCCAACCCATACCTTCCAGTCAGACCCTCAGCCCTGGGTCGGGTGGGGATGGTTTGTAAATTCAAATAGGATCACTGCTCTCCATGGGATCCCTATGGTTTTCTGGGGTACCCCATTCCTAAGAACACTAACGCAACTGTTTGACTTGGAATCCAGACCCACCCAAGGAAGAACCAGGGAGAGAAGGGGCCCTACTTGACCTTTCTAATCCAGAAGAGCATGAAGAGGAGAGAAGGGCTAATTAGAGCTTAATTTATATAATGAGATGCCAGAGCAAACTAGTTTGCTTTGATCCTAGACCAAGTAGGCAGAAAGCCCCAAGGATGGCTCCTTTCCACCAGGGGATATTCTCCCACCGGCCCCCCACTTCTCTAGCAGGGGAAGGCTTGGCAGTAGTTAAAGGCAGCTAAGCTACCCACATCAACCTCCTCTGCTTTTTAAATAATTTGCTTTTCTTCTTACTATGTTTTTTTTCTTTCAGTCATTAAAAACCCTACTCCAGAGTTCACCATATTTAGTGGTAGGAAAGCATTGGGCAGCTTGCTTCAAAGCTATTCCCCACAGCTATACCTTGGGCCTGGGTGATTACAGTATTGTTTTTCCTCAGCTTAGAAAATTAGTATCTGTATGGCTTGTAGCCTCCCCAGGAGTCAGTCATCAGTCACTCCGATACACTGACCTTTCCTTCCTCACTACTTACTCTCCCCACCCCCACAGCACCTTACACATAGGGTACACTTACTAGGAAAGGCTATGTAACTGCTTCATTTGTTTCCCCCAACAACCCTGTGGAGGAGCAGAGTTGTCCCCATTTAATCAGGGAAACAGGCTCAGAGGGACCTCATTTCCGGGCCATGTGACACTGCTGGTGATTTAGACTCGGCACTGTGTGATGCCAAGGCTCTGGCTATCCAGAGAGCAGAGCTGCTTCCCTGATGACTAGCCTTCCGCTCTCTCCCACCTCGGTGTTCCACCTGTACCCAGTGCCTACAGGTCCCATCCCTCGACACTTCTGTGCCTTGGCCCATGTTCTCCCTGGGCCTCAGAGGGGTCTCCCCATTCTCCAAGACAGCCAGATAACCTGCCCCCTGCCCCAGAAGCCCACTCCATCCCATGCTGTGAGCACACTGTATGTACTGTGATGTCCTGGGCTCAACACTGTGGTGGCGCTTGTCACGCTGCAGTATCCTTGAGGTTTACCTGTCTGCTCCCTGCACTGGAATATGAACCTGCTGAGGGCAGAACCTCTACCTACCTCTTTTTTGTTTCCCTAAGCCTAAGACACTTCCTACAGCTAGCAGTCACTTGAAAATGTGTTTCCGAATAAATGATCTAGACAAATCATCCCTGGATTTCCCTTCTTTTGTTCCCCTTGGAACGGTTTCAAGGAATCATGAAATTTTATCTGTCATAAAGCTGAGCCTACTATTTGGAGTAAGAATGGACAAAAATCCCTAAGTGTGAAATACTAGGAGTTTAAAAATGGCTTGGCTTCCAGGCTTTCTGCAGGCTGCCTCAACCTGGGAAAGCCAGTCAGCCCAGGAATTTTCCACACCACTCCCTCCCCACCTTCCCAGGCTTTTAAACAACTCTCTCTTTGGCCTTTTCTTCTCCCTAGAAAGTTCCAGATCTAGGCCATACCTATTAATAGTCCCTTTCCCTTTGCTGATGAAACGGGACACAGGACTGGCTCTGCTTGTCATTCCAGAGGGACTACCCATACTTAGAGGTAACATATTCTAGGCCTGGTAAACATTAGGGCTGAGGAGCCCTGAAGTCCTGGGAAGGCCAGAGGCTGGTGCAGAATCATGTCCTCCTATTCATGATGGAGCTGTGGAGGATCTTCAAACAAGCTCACATTATGCTCCTGAGGCACAGTGCAGTGACTTAGAAATTCTCCTCACAGCAACTCTGTGAGAATTGAGCAAGCCCTCAGCCAGGCCCTGCTGTGCAGGCCTCCCCTGCTCCACAGAGGCCTTTTATCTGGTCAAACACAGTAGAAGGTAAACAGGGCCAGGCCTGGGCACAACTGACAAGTCAGGCAGTCTGCGTACAACCTCCAGACACCCTTTCTTGGCCTTGCAGGGAGAGGCCCTCCTCCTTTCCCTCAGAAGATCAAGGACTCATCAAATAGGTGTGCTTCCTTTAGCTGGTATGCTCCGCCTTGCTCTGCCTGGGCTTACCTCAAAGGGTAACTTGTGAAGTGCTCACACATTGCACAGCCTGACTAAAGCTTTACAACCACCCAGCAAAGGTGGCAGGGACCAAGGCAGTGAGGTTGTACTATAGCGTGGATGAAGCACCTGCTATGTGCTAGGCACTGTATGGGGCACTCCCTCTTACAGAAACATATCCTCTGGTTGAATCCTTTAAATAAGCTAGGGGTATGAAGATCACTACCCTGCTACTATGAGAAAGGAAACAGAGGGTAAAGAAACTTGCCCAAGGTCCCAGAGCTAGAAGTCTGACTCCAAAGCTTATGCTTTTCAGCAAGCCTCTTAACCTTAGCATGGGGGCTGTAGACAACCTGAGGTTTCCCTTGGAAAGATGGGCTGAGGACTCACTGCTCAGAGATAAGGACAGCACTCATACTCCTTGGCACGCAAGCCCTGGCCTGGCCTCTCCTGTGCTGCTGAGTGCCTCAGGTCCCAGCTGCAGGAACCACTCCTCACTCTGCACACAAGCTTTTGCTTGTGCTGTCCTCTTGCTTAAGAGTGAAAACTCCTCCCTTCCATTGGCTGACTCCACTCATAACTAAAACTCAGTTCAAAGTACATCTTTGCTCTTTTCTAAGTTGAAATTGCATTTCTACTCTAATTCTATGGTATCTGGTCCTATCACATAGCAGTTCTTAGGCTTAAAAAGCTTTTATTGATCACCCTAATATAATTCCCTACAGACTCAATTATTTTCATCCCCTAATTTAATGGTCTAGGGTAGAGTTTCTCAACCTCAGCACAATTGACATTTTGGGGCAGATAATCCTTCAGTGAGGGAGAATCCTTGCATGTAGGAGAATCCTGTGCATTGCCAATGTTCAGCAGCATCTCTGGCTTCTATCCATGAGATGCAAGTAGGATCTGCCACCCCCCAGCCTGCCCCTACCCAAGCCGTTGAGTGACAACCCAAAGTGTCTTCAGATATTGCCAAATGTCCAGGGACAAGGGGAGGAGGGTAAAACTACTTACTGCTCAAAGCTAGACCTTGTCCAGAAAGCCCCTTAAGTTTTCCAGCCTACACAAGACACCTGCACCTTGGCTGCCAGCACACGGTGGCTAACCACTACTGCCCTCTGCACACTGGACTGACTACTATGTTTCCTTCTCTGTCTTACTCTCAGGACTAGGAACTCCATGAGGGTAGGATTGTATCTTTATGCCCAGCACTGTGCTCAGTAACTTCAATGGCTGGCAGATGCCAACAGGCCACATATGTCACACCCCCAGCCCCAGGAAGCTGCCGGGTCCCTCCTCCAGCACCTCTGGTTACCTTCTTCTTACATGGCCTAAGCATGGTCTTCTTCTTGCTCCTTTCTCATTATTATAACATATTCACTTTTACTGT
Source organism: Galagoides demidoff (assembly GCA_963574575.1). Classification (NCBI taxonomy): domain Eukaryota; kingdom Metazoa; phylum Chordata; class Mammalia; order Primates; family Galagidae; genus Galagoides; species Galagoides demidoff. The sequence goes on along the minus strand of CAUYQV010053122.1, from coordinate 23,332 downwards.
ATCTGTTGCCCAAAATTGTCCACTCCTAGATTTTCTGGTTGGCCGATTGCGTCTCAGAGCCCAGGGTTTCTACTGCACTGAGGTCCTATTCCAGGCTTACAGAATGAGTAAGGAACACTGAGACAAAGGCCACAGGGTCTCTACAGCTAGACTGGCAAACCTAGAGCCCGGGGCTACACTGTTTTGTTTTCTTTTATTGTGATATAACATACATATAGCAACATGCATTACTTTTAAGGGCATAGCTCAGGGGACCTGTTTTTAAGAATAAATGTCAGTGTAGGGGCAGCACCTGTGGCTCAGAGAGTAGGGCGCCAGCCCTATATACTAAGGGTGGCGGGTTCGAACCTAGCCCCAGCCACAACTGCAACCAAAAAAAAAGTCAGTGTAAAGTACATGTAAGGTGAAGCAGCAACTTTTCGGCAGCCCAGTTCCCTAATGTGGGAAGGGGCTGGACTGAACAGTTTGGAAGTACGTGGTTCTATGGATAGGGACTCTCCTGGGAAACAAAGAATGTTACGTATATTGGCAATGTTCATACACAACTGAACAGAGAAAAGGAATGTCAATTTGTTGTTTAAAATGTTTACCATTCAAGGCTGGGTGCGATGGCTCACACCTGTAATCCTAGCACTCTGGGAGGCTGAGGCAGGTGGATTGCCTGAGCTCACAAGTTAGAGACCAGCTGAAGTGTGAGACCCCGTCTCTAAAAAAAAAAAAAAAAAAAAAAAAAGCCAGTGTTGTAGCAGGTGCCTTTGTCCCAGCTACTTGGGAGGCTGAGGCAAAAGAATTGCTTGAGCCCAAGAGTTTGAGGTTGCTGTGAGCTACGATATCACAGCACTCTACCAAGGGTGACAAAGTGAGACTCTGTCTCAGAAATATATATATATATATAATAAAATAAACTAAAATGTTTACCATTCATGCCTAAATACCAGGAAGCCCAGTAACCTCTGTGAATAGTATAGGTAACTACCAGTATCTGCTGCACTTACATTTGTTTGTGTAAGTTTACTCTATCACACTATTGTTTGAATATGCTAGATCTCTGTGTTCTTTGCTGCATACCATTTCAGTGGACTTGCAGCTGTCCTGCGTGAATCATGATTAAGGGGTAGTTGTGTGGGACCACCTGGCCTAACTCTCCTCATGTCAGTTCAATGACCCGAGCCTTCCCTCAATGGTCTCCTTAACCAGCAGTAAGCCAGCAAACATGTTTTTGGTGCCTACAGTGTGCCTGGCATTGAGCAGGGCATAGGGGAAACGTGGGAAGGAAAGAGACAGGCTCCTGGGACTTCCAAACTGATGAGGAAAGCTGCCTGGCTGAAGGGACTATTCCCATAACCACCTCCTCCATTCTTTGCACTGCCTTTTAAAGCCACAGAGCTGTTTTCTCAGGAATGCAAACACAGGGGGCTGGGCTATTTTTACCTCCCACGTCTGCCTGAGGAGACTTAAAGCAAGCCTGGCTCCCAGGCCTGTTTCTCACTTCTGTGTGGACCCCACACCTTCTTACTTACCCATCCACTCTCTGAGCAGATTCGTACTTTCTGCATATCCGCGGGGCCATCCTCCAGTTCCCTGCGCTGAATCTCTTCTTCTTCTTTCTCTTCTTTCAGGGTCAAATTGAGAGGGTAGGCTGTGGGCTCCATCTCTGCAAGCAATATTCAGGTCAGAAAAACCAGGTGTCAGTGTGACTGCTACAAAGCCCACGAAGGGGGAGGCTCAGCCATACACAAACCTCTTTTGCACCCAAGCATTGTTCTGCTGGAAAGGAGGAAGGGAATGGAGTCGGCCAGGAAGTGAGAAGGTGACATATTTAATTATGATAAGAGAGGCTGAGGGTAGATAACGTATCTGGCTGCCTTCAAACATTTAAAAGCCATCTGCGTATCTGGAAGAGAGACCAGACTGGTTTGTAGAGACCGAGGGGCAGAACTGAGGCCAGTGGGTAAATATTCCCGGAAGAGTGCACTGAAAGACAGTACTTTCTCATAGCCAGTGCCACCCAAACAGGCATCAGAGGTAGGGGAGGAGTGCCAATTTCCTATCAGTGAAGATGTCTGAACACAGACAGGACACTTACTCAACTGGGCTGGTACTAGAAGGCAGTTCAGTTCTGCATCAGCAGAGTGCTTGGCTCAGAGGCTCATCATCTGGATTTTCCAAATTCAAAGGTTCTGTCCAACAGCAGGTTCAGAAAATAGTCATTCTGCCTTAAGGGACTTTCCTAACCTGGGAGTCAGTGACGCGCAGTGAGGGGTATGCCTGGATGCCCCCAAAGGTGTAGAAATCTGCTTGGGCCCACACGACTGGGAAATGACTCGTCGCTTCTGGGCAGCAAATTCTCTATTCGCTGGCTCATAGGCCAGTACAAAGGGCCGCGCTCCTGCCCTCTAGGGGCGTGGGCAATTCGTAGGTGTGCAGTGAGGGAACATCTTGAGGGTCGCATCCTCCCGGACTTGCAAAGAAAAGATCCGGAGTTCAAAGTCAGCTTTTTCATTATTTCCAAAAAAGACGGGCGAACGCAGGAGGGACGGGGCTGGGGTGGGCAGAACAGGCTTCAGTGCCCTGCACCGGGGCCCGAACTTGGCCGCGGCCTCAGCCGCCAGCACCCAGCTGCCCCGCCCGCTGCCGCCGCGCCCCCCGGGCGCGCTCGGATTCTCCAGCCATCTTGTCCCATTTCCCCTTCTCCGCGGCCCCGCGTCGGGAGCGCTCCCGTCGCCCCTGCGCCCAGCCTGCCCGCCCGCCAGGCCCTCTCCCGGCCCCAGCGCACCTGCCGGGCGGCGAGCGCCGGCGCCGCCAGCCTCTCCCGGCGGGCCCGCAACAAAGGCGGCGACGGCGGCAGGCGCAGCCCCGGTGCCCCCGCCCCCGCCGCGGCCCCACCGCCGGGCGCCCGGGGGAGGGGCCGCGCCGCCCCCGCCCCGCCGCCCACGCGCACTCACCGCGGGGCCGAGCGGCTGGGGCGCGGGGTGGGGACGCGAGGGCTCCAGCCCGGCTGTCACAGCGCCATCCTTTCCGCTTCTACGGCTTCCCGTGCGCGCGGCCCCTCGGGAGGGAGCGGGGAGGACACGTGGTGGGAGGAGGGAGGGTCCGGCCCGGAGCTGAGGGTGTTGGGAGGCGAGGGGAGGAGCGCGGCTGATGTCAGCAGGCCTCGGCGGCGCCGGGGGACGGCGCCCGCTCCTGCTCCCGGACCCTCCTCCCGGTGCGGCTTCCGGCCAGCCCGCGCGCAGCCCGGGCGTCCGCTTGCCGGCAGCCGCGGCCGAGCCCTCTGCCTTGCCCTGCCCTTCCCGGTGCAGACCGCTTCGACTGCCGCGGGCGACCTCGGCGCGGATGAGGCTGGAAGAGCCCGGATTTATTTTTTAACGGAGTGTAGAGTGGGCGCACACATCCATGTGCTGGTTTGCGTTCACCTGAGGGTTGCACTTGCTTGGATGAGCGCTCAAGGCTTTACCTCCATTTCTTCCAGGTCTGCCCGAAGAATAGACCAGCAAGGGAGTGTAGGGGGATGAGGAGAGGTCTTTGGGAAAGAATCAGGGTTATGTCCGGAACTTGGTAATATGAGGGCGGCCGCAAAAGTATCCAGCTACCTACGTCTCTTATGTGTCATAGTGCGTGGCTGGATATTTTCTGGACAGCCCTCCTGTACATGGAGAAGGAACTTATGATTTTTGTAGTTGTTGCCTGTTAAATGCGAAGTATGTAACGCCATGGATGGAGCAGGTGTATAAGAAGAATCTTTCTTCTCCAAAGCATTCCTAGGAGTTTTTTACTTACAGCACAAGGCACCGGAGACTCCCTTGAAGCTCTTTCTCATTATAGAAGCAGCTTCTGAGTTTGGGTCTTTTGTTGGGAACTTTTTTTTTTTTGCAGGTTTTTTTTTTTGGCCAGGCCCGGTTTTGAACCCGGCACCTCCAGGATATGGGGTCGACGCCCTACTCCTTTGAGTCACAGGCGCTGCCCTTTAGTTGGGAACTTTTTAAAGAAAAAATTTACTTTGTTACTTAGTTGGTAGAGTGAGGAAGAGTTTATTCATGGTCGTTGTGATAGGTGTGAGAGATTATCAAAATAGGGGAGAGTTGCTCTTTGCTTAAGGAATATGCTTACATAATTTCTGAGAACACTGTCCAGTGCTCGCTGAGGTACTGGGAGATCTGTAAAGACCCCCTACCTGGTTTGGCTTGAGCGAACATCTTGCTAAACGTGGAGAACATCTACCTTGGCCCTTGCATGAAAGGCACTGCTCCCTCCATCATTATGTCAGCTCCCCACTGAGCTACCCGCTCCCACACCGTTAAAACCTGACCCCTGACCGGTCAGCTGAGGCGCCTGTCTTTTCGTCACAGCCCTCCCACTGTGTGGAAGCTTTGGCTAATACATCCTGCTGCTTGAGCTACTGGATTCTCCCTGCCTCTCTTTCCCAATAGCCCAAAGACAGGGGCACAATAAAGGGGGTCACTGGAAGGAAAATTACTAAGAGAAAATAGCAAGAGTAGAGGAATTCTTGCTAAACTGACTTAACAGGATTCTTGCAGATCCAAGTGATCAGATATCAAGGGTGGGGGATTAGGAATTTGATCAGATATTGAGGGTGATCAGATAGCAAAGGTGGAGTATTCTCTCTAAACTGACTTAGCAAGATTCTTGCTAAAACTGGGTTGGGCAGGCAAAAAGTTGTGTGTAGGGGGAAGGAGGTGATCAGGGGACCAGGGCTGAGGTTGGTGAAGGAGAGAGTCTGCCAGACTTCTCAGGTTGTCCCTGAGACCTGAGTATGTGTGAATTGTACCTGTTTCTGCAGTGGGAGAGGCCACTGTGGGGCTGTGATTGTAATATATAAAATATAATATGACACAATTTGGAAGTGTAATAATGGTCGACAAGCCAAGATGACAAGGTCTAATGGGTGGAAATTATTCAAATATGGGGATGGGGATGTGTTTAGAATTTTTTTTTTTAACGAACGGTTCTTTTGTGTATAACGTTAGTATTTTTAAAGCATGAGTGATGTCTTAGCCAAAATCGATTGTCATTCTCATCTAAACTTTCCGGAGGAAATGGCAGGTTCAAATAGAAAAGTGAGGAAGGTGTCAAGGAAGGGGGAAGAGTAGGAGCCAGGGGCATCATTCCATCTCAACTTCTTAGAAAAAATGCAAGTTATGAGAGAACCACAAAGGAATATTATGTTAGGGTTTTCGTCTCAGAGTCCTGATGTTCTCATACAGCTTGATCAGGTGTCTCTGAGAGCAAGCTAACCAATAGTGACTGGCCTGAATTCTCGATCTGAACTCACAGCTTCATGATCAGTTACCGTTATGGGACCCACCTTTTTATGGGTCCATAGTTGCAGATAAGACTTCCTCTAGGAACAAAGGGCTGGTGTAAGCACAATACCCTGCAGACATATTCTTGTGTAAGTGGTTTAGTAAGTCATCTCCCTTCTCCCTGCTTGGGTTTCCTCATCTGCAGAGAGAGAAAGTGAACTATGTCTTGTCCAGGCTTTCCTTTAGCTCTATTTTTCAGTATTTCCATTCTCCGTAAGACTTAGTCTGAATGAGGAGTGATGGAAACGAGTCTTTGAGACAGTGTATGACTTAGTAATTCAGTAGATGGATTTGTGTTAGTAGGTGGTTAATACATGAGGGCTGTCAGAGAGTATCAGCTGTAATATGAAAAATAGAGACATACATGGGTGGATACTTTACAGTCAGCAGTGGTGTATCAGCAGAACACTCATGTAATCAACATAATAGTTCTTCAGTGGTACTGTTGTTTGACTTCATCCTTCCTGTTGGGTTATTGTAGTACAGAGCCATAGGGATTCCAAAGAGGCTCAGATATTACCAGATTCTCATTTTGAACTATAGTGTCCCCTGGTGAATACACATTTCTGACATCCTTCAGCCAAGGCTCTACTGCCAGGTCTAATGGCTCCTGGCCCATATACCTCTATTCCTCGGGGACTATGACAGATTGAGTTGATAGTCTCTGTTCTTGTGTCCTGTACACCATGCCTTTGCTGACATACCATGTGTGCAGAATGGTCTTCATGCCCTTGGCCTTCCCTTGACTTGGTCATATGATGTACTTTGGCCAAGGGAATGTGGAGGGAAGTCTCTGTGACTCCTGATCAGAGGTCCTAGGAGGTCTTATGGGTTTCTACTTGTACCACTGACAGCTTTTGATCTCTGCTGTGCCAAAAGACTGTCTAAACAGTTGCTGCCCCTCCAGCCTGGGCATCAGAATGAGGCGTGTGTTACAGAGCCATCCTGACTAAAATGAAGACTAGTGACCATGAGAAGAGATCATTATTGTTTTAAGCTACTGAGTTCTGGGTGCTTTTGTGATAGAGCATTTTTGTGGCTATAGCTAATGGAGACAGTGACAAGAGGCAACCTGGACTTGGGGTTCCCAACATTGTCCCTCAGGGGGGTACTCTGAGGTGGGAGATCATGGTGGATGCCCTTAGGTATGAGGACAAGAAAATCCTAGATGAGAGGGAAGGAATGTCAATGCTGACCATATCCTTCTCTTCCCTGGGATTCTGGCACTTCAAAAGAAGAGCAGGATATGACCCCAACCTTAGAAATTGTCCATTAAACCCACAAGTTATTACTGGAAGTCTAGACAAAGTGGTAAGGAAAATGTTCCTCTAAGTTCTTGGAAGGGGTTAGAAGTTCCTGGAGAGGAGATGTGTGGTTTGATCACCTCAGAGAGTTAAAGAACACGCAGCAGTTTAAGAAGAAGGATGAGAATTACAATACTTAGTGTTGTGTTAGCTTCTGTAGCAAACAGACCCCCAAATGTATAAAGGTTCAAACACAACAGAAATGTGCTTTCCATTTATGTAACAGATTCCTGATGCTGTGATTTAGGGAGCCATGTTCTTTCCGTCTTGTGACTTTGCCACATCCTAAGAGGCTTTGTGGTTTTCTTCATCCCCAAGAGGGAAGGGGAAAGAGAAAAATGGAGAAGACACACCTTTTCCCAACTCTAAAGTGATGCACACCTCTGTTTTGTTCACATTCCATTGGTTGAAGCTGGACATGGTGGAGTTCATCTGCAGCTCCAGCTGCTCAAGAGGCTGAAGTAGGAGGATTGCTGGAGGCCAGGAGTTCAAGGCCACAGTGCTCAACAATAGTGCCTGTGAATAGCCACTGCACTCTGACCCTGTCTTAAAAAAAAAAAATTAAAAGGTGATAGAATGAAAAAAATACTACAAGTTCCATTGGTTGGGATCCGTTGCATGGTCTTACCTGTATGAGAAAGGGCTGGAAAATGTAGTACATGTCAAGCTGTCACTTCCCAGTGACAGCTCGATACATTGAAAAGAGAACATGGGTTTTTGTCTCTGCCACAAATATGATTTTACTTTCAACATTTTAAATGTTTCATTCCTCTGTCTTCTTGCTTGCAAGGTTTTCAAAGAGACACACAATATATTTCTTATCCTTGTTCTTCAATAGGTCAGGCCTTTGTCTTTCCTCTGACTTCTTTCAATATTTTCTCTTTGTCTTTGATTTTCTGCAGTTGGGTATTGTATTAATACTATATAGTGTACATAGCATTACATACTTATAATATATATACATACATATAAATGAGATTGATTATGGGAATTGGTTCATGTGATTATGGAGGCTAGGTCCATGATGTGCTGTTTGCAAGCTAGAAAGCCAGGAAAGCTGGCAGTATAATTTAATCTGAGTTTGAACACCCGAGAATTGGTGTGTGTATAGGTGTGTGTGTCTCTGTATGTGTGTGTGTTTGTGTGCTAAGTCTTGAAATTTGAAAACCTGAGGACGAGGAGTGCTAATGTCCAAGGGCAAGAGAAGATGAATGTCCCAGGAGAGCTAATTCTCCTTCCTTTGCCTTTTTGTCTTATTTAAGCCCTGAGTAAGAGTGGATGATCCTGCCTTCATTTGATGAGGGCAGATTCAAATACTCATTTCTTCTGGAAACACCCTTGCAGACACACCCAGAAACCATGTTTTACCAGATACCTGAGCATCACTTAGCCTATTCAATTTGACACATAAAATTCACCATCACAGATCTGATATTTCTAGGTGTAAAATTTTTGGTATCCTGCTTGGTGTTCTGTGAGTTTCCAGAATCTGTGGTTTGTTTTCAGTCATTAATTTTGGAAAATTCTCAGCTATTATTATTTCAAATATTTCTCTTGGCCCCCCTCCTTTTGGTATTTCCATTAATGTGTATTTATATATTTGGCAATCTTCCAATTATCACAGTTCTGTTTTTTTTTTCCTTTTGGTTAAAATGTTTTTTTCTTTTTTATTTTCATTTTTGAAAGTTCTATTGAAACATCCTCAAGATCACTGATTTTTCCTTTGACTCTGTCTAATCTACTGGTGAACCCATCAAAAGCATTCTTATTCTTTATTCTGTTATGTTGCTTTTGATTTCTGGTATTTCCTTTTTATTTGAGTTTCCGTATCTCTAGGGAGATTACTCATTAGTAGTTCTACTTTGTTCACTTTTCCCATTAAGGCCCTTACCGTATTAATCATAGTTATTTTAAATCTCAAGTTTGATAATTCTCAAATTTCTGCCATTTCTGAGTCTAGTTCTGATGATGGCTTTGTCTCTTCAAACTGTATTTTTTGCTTTTTACCATGGCTTATAATTTTTTTTGTTTGATCTATTTAGTAAAAAAAAAACTAAGATAAAATAGCCTTCAGTGTGAGATTTTATGTACATCTTTCTGGGAGGCTGCTTGCTATACCTGTGATATTAGAGGCTAAAGTTTCTTTGTGTGTTTTTGTCTCCATTGCTGCCTTTGTGTTTCCTTAGAGACTCTTTCCTAAATAGAGTCTGAGGCTTGCAGTTCTTTTGGCTGTAATCCCTACTATTAGATGGGAGCTTGACCGACGTGTTAAGCTTTGGAGGGAGGAAAAGCATTGTATGACCCCATGATTAGTTTCAGTCTTTTAGTGAGCCTGACTCCCTGAGTGTGGACCTTCACAAGTACTTCTCAGCTTCTCTCCCTTCCCCCTTAAGTAAGAGAAAGAGAGGACTAGAATTGGGTATTTCCCTTCCCCAGGTCTATTAGACTCTCGTAAAACACAAGTTCAATAGGCTCTTCCCTTGGTCAAGTATGAGGGCTCGCGCCTATAACCCCAGCACTTTGGGAGGCTGGGGTGACAGGATCACTTGAGGCCAGGAGTTTGAGACCAACCTGAAAAACACACTGAGACTCTATCTCTGCAAAGAGTAATAATTAAAAAAAAATAGCTGGATATGATGGCGTGTACCTGTAGTCCCAGATATTCAGGAGGATGAGGCAGGGGAATTGTTTGAGCATGGGAGGTCAAGGTTGCAGTAAGCTTAGTGCCACTATATTCCAGCCTGGGCAACAGAGTAAAGCCTTGTCTCAACAACAACAACAACAGCAACAAATACACACACACACACACACATAAAAGTGTCCCTTGAGGGCAAGCTTTTGTTAGAAATAGGATGCTCTGGGCTTATTTCAAAATAGCTACATGTTCCCCTTTCCTTGCCAGAAGCATTAGGGGAGTTTTTCTCTGATTTTCACTCTGAGAACCTGGTGATACTCCTGGAAATAAAACATCTGAATGTGTGAGGGCTCTTCTAAGAGTTTCCACCTGCTGGGGTGGGGGGTTACTTGTATATTGGTCCACACTGAGCCTCTGACAAGCGTCCCTACACTGCTGGCTCCGGCTTTTGGCTGCTGCTCCTGTAAGTCATTATTCTTTGTATTTATTTGTCTCCGCACTCTTTAGGGTAGAAGATTGTCCTGTGACCACAATTTTCTGATGGATCTAAAATGAGTTGTCAATTTTTAGTTTGTTCAGCTTTTATTGTGTGTGAGGACAGGAGTGACCCCCTTCTAAGCTCTTTACCTGTCTGGACTGGAAACTGCTTTTTGAAAATTAGAATAAAATTCTTTTGGTCATCAAAGAGAATAAAAATCACTTGAAATTCTCATCACATGTGTGTAACTGATGAATATGGTTGTTTCTTATTCAAAGCTCCAGGAATAACATCAAAATGTAGCTCAGTGAAGATGACTAAGCAAGGTAATAGATGGATAAATCTGATATTTATCCCTTAGGTGTTCACATTTTGACTTAAGGAGTGAATTTAAAGATTTTGGAAGAATAGATGGAAACTTATTTGTCATTTGGTCTCCTTAGAGTATTACTGCTCCCAGCCTAGCGCCTGCTAGGAGCTACAAAGGAGATAATTCTTTAACAAGAGATTAAGATGCTGGTGTCTTATATTGCCCACTGGAAGATTTTCAAATGCTTTGGAATCCACTTCAGTAAAGGAGGATTTGATGTCCAACTACAAAACTTCAAAAATGAAGTGTTCTGGCTAGAAAGGGATCTGTAGACCAAGTCAGACTTTTTTCTTTTTTTTTTATGAGTTATTTTTTATGAGATGTGTCAGCATATGTTCGGGAGAATTCTTAAAGTTCCAAAACTCAAGTGTGGTAACATAATTTTGATCTGGAGAAATTTTCAAGCAGATGTTAGCAGTTGTCCTGCAGCGGTCACAGAGAAGTAATGGTCCCAGAAATGTGATTTCCCATTTGCTGTGGTTTGGATATGGTTTGTTCCTGCCAAAACTCATGTTGAAATTTAATTGCCAATGTAATGGTGTTGAGAGGTGATGAGGCTTGAGGCATTTGGGTCATGAGAGATCTGCTCTCATGAAGGACTAATGCAGTGTCAAGAGCCAGGGAGTTCTTGCTCTCACAGGAAGAGAGTAGGTTGTTATAAAGTGAGGGTTTTGTCTCTTTGCTTCCCTTTCCTTCCACCATGGGTTGAAGCTGCTTGAGGCCATCACCTGATGGGCTGCCCAAACTTGGACTTTCTAGCCCACAGAACTGTGAGTGCAATAACCTTTCTTTAAAAATTACCCAGTGGTTGGTATTCTCTTCTAACAACACAAAACACACTAAGACACCATCTTTTGGGTCATTCCTATTAGCATAGAAACATGTTGCAATATCACTTATTTTTTAAAAATCCAACATTTCAGTTTTGTTTTTTATTTTATTTTTTTGAGACACAGTCTTGCTCTGATACCCTGGGTAGAATGCAGAGGTGTCATCATAGGTTGCTCACAGCAACCTCAAACTCCTGGCTTCAGCAATCCTCCTGCCTCAGTCTCCAAAGTAGCTGGGAGTACAGGTGCCTGCCAGAACACCTGGCTAATTTTTCTATTTTTCGTAGAGAAAATAGGGGTCTTGCTCTTTTTCAGGCTGAGCTCGAGGAATCCTCCTGCCTTGGCTTCTCAGAGTGCTGGGATTATAGGCCATCATGCTTGCCCTGGAAAATGTTTTTAAAAAATATTTTACCCTATGTCTCCTGTCATGTATCTTGCTTTTGCTCCTTTTACCACCAAACCCTTTGAGTCATCTGTTCCCACTGTCTTCTATGCCTCTCTCCCATCTTCCCCTTGACCTTCTCCAATCACATGGAGAGTGTTTCTTCCTTCAATGCTCTTTTACAACAGAACTAGTCAAGGTCACCAGTGAAGTCTACAGGGCCTAAATGTATCACCAGTTCTCAGTCCGCATCTTACTTGACTGTGGTAGAGTGTCCCATTACTCCTACCTCTCAGGGGCCATGCCTGTGTGCTCCCCTCCCACTTCCACTGTGGCTGGGCCATGGCATTAGCTTTGACCAATGGGGCATCAGCAAGTCTGAAGCAAGAGGAGGCTTGGTAAGTACTTGTTTGCTGTTCTTGCTTTCTTGGAGCCCAGCTGTCAAGGAAAGAATTCTCTGCTGTCCTGCTGGAGAGGTTGTATGGAGGTGAATCAAGGTGCAGCAACCCAACCTAACTACCAGGCCTGGGAACACAGCCACTGAGACAGCCAGCTCCCAGCCAGCGTAATGTCTGACCAAAGGTAGCCACACCAGTGACTCCAGGCAGCAGATGCTTCACCTGCCTGAACCTAGACTGAATTGTTGACCCACAGAATATTAAGCAATAAAATAGTTGCTTAAGTCACGAAGTTTTGAGGTACTTTTTAGTGCTACAATGGACAATGATGTATTAATAATTGACTCATAGCACCATTTGATAAAGTTGGTCGTGTTGTGCCTCTATATGTGTAGAATTTATTTTAATTATGGTAGAATGTACATAACATAAAATTTACCACTTTAGTTATTTTTAAGTACATAATTCAATGGCATTAAATATATTTACATGTGCAATTATTGCTGCTGTCCATTTCCAGAACTTTTAAAAATCACCTCAAATGAAAACTCCGTACATGTTAAACAGTAACTTCCCGTTCCCCCTGCTCCCCATCCCTTGGCAGCCACCATTCTACTTTCTGTCGCTATGAATTTGTCTATTCTAGGTACCTCATGTAATTGGAATCACATAATATTTGTCCTTTTGTATCTGGCTTATTTCACTTAGCATAATGTCTTTAAGTTTCATCCATGTTGAAGCTGTGTCAGAATGTCCTTCCTTTTTCAGGCTGGATAATATTTCGTTGTATGAATATACTGCATTTTGTTTATCTGTGCATCATCTGGGTGACACTTGGGTTGTTTCCACCTTTTAGCTATTATGATTAATGCTGCTATGAAGATTGGAATACAGGTACCTATTTGAGTACCTGTAGCGTGACTTTATTTTTGAAACTGCCTTTATTTGGCATCCAAGATATCACTCTTAATACTTTTTATTTTATTACTTCTTCTCAACTTTTATTGTTGTGCTCAGCTCCCACACCTCTGAACATCTGAATGTCTTGGCGCTCTTTTCTTAGACTTCTCTTTCTACACTCATTTCCTTATATCATCTATTGCCCTGGCTTTAAGTACCCATGCTTGAAATGAAGCTCACATTAGTGTTCCAGCTTGGGCCTCTGTTCTGAATTGGAGACTCATATATTCAACTGCCTGCTAGAAATTTCTGTATGGATGTGTAATAGGCATCTCAAACTAAATCTGTCCAAACATGAAATCTTGACTCCACTCCCAAATTATTCTCCTATAATCTTCCCATTTTGCTAAGTAACGCCTCCATCCTTTTGGTTGATCTGGCTAAGTTATTCTTGACTCCTGTCTTTTTCCTTTAATCCATTAGGAAATCCTGGGGGCTGCATCTTCAAGATAGATCCAGCAGTCCCAGCTATTCAGGAGGCTGAGGTGGGAGGATTGCTTGAGCCCGGGTGTCCAAGGTTACAGTAAGCTATGAACACACAACTGCACTCTAGCCTGGGGGACAGAGTGAGAACCTATCACTTAAAAAAAAAAAAAAGGAAGGAAAAAATGCTCAAGTTGTTTATCCTTCTCCACCATCCTGCAATAAATCATCATCACCTCCCACTAAGTCACTGCCACTGACCTCATGGCCGGTCACCTGACTTCTACCTCCCTCCCCTAGAGTGCATTCATAACACAGCTGTCAGAGTGTCGTGAAAAGGCAAGGCTCCTCCTCTGCTCAAAAGCCTGCAATCAGGATAGTAAAAATTTGCAGTTACCAGTGTCCCTTTAAAGATCTTTTAAGACACTCACCCCCTCACCCTCTTCCATTACAGCCCTGGCATTGCTGTTCTTTTTCTTAGAATACTCTTTTTCACTTCTTCAGGCCTCTATTCCAATGTCACCCTCTCAACGTGGCCTTCCATGGCTGCCCTTTATGTACCAGTGACTTCCCCAGGCCCCACCTCTCCTATCTCCTATATTATACTTTATTTTCTCTACCATACTATCATCTGACAACTTTTATATTCACTTGTTTATTACATTCCTGCTGGATTGTAAACTCCATGGATACAGGAATGTGGTTTACTATGTTAATTGCTATCACCCTGGCAGCCATTACTAGTGCCTGGAAAATAGTATGCCCTCAAAAAATAAATGCTGAGTGGGTGAAGAAATCACATGTAATTCTACTTGTATGTAATAAAATGTAATTCTGCGAAGTGTATCTTTAGGAATAGGACAAGCTGACCTTCAGAAAGTAGTTAGATGTACACATATTAGATTGTGGAGATTGTCCCAAGGATAATAAATTTCATTTTAGTACAGAATAGTTAATTATTTTTCTGGCAGTAGTGAATCAAACTGTTTATTGCAGCCAGTTCTGTGTGATATCCAGTTGGGAATTTTAGTATCCTATCACTCACTGATACAGCTGTGGAGAATAGGAGAGACAGATGGATGTCAAAAAATACTTTTTAAAAATTAAATATACTCTTATACAAATACAGAACGAATGCATATCAGAGGTTTATTAAACTTATTAACAAGGGAATCAGCAAGATGGGAAAGCTGATGTCAAGTTTTAGGTACCGAAGAAAGAATCTTGACTGCCAGGTTAGATGCAAACCTGGTTAGTATCAGACCAGCCAATAAAACTTTAACTTTATAGTTATCTTTTCTACAGTACAGAAATTATTTGTGTTTCTGCCTGATTAACATCTACAAATTATCATCTATATTCACAGAGTCTGGGCCCCCATTAATAATAATAGACAGTGAAACAAAGGTATGTTTGCTAGAGAATTAAATAATCTGAGTGGGTCTGTTAGACAAAGTTCCAGTGTGATCTTGAAAGGGTGTTCAGTCCTCCTTTCACCTAATTTCCAAGTTTTGGATAATTTTTCTTAACATTAACATAGTTCTACTTTGATCTTAAAGTGATTTCTACTGATGTGGAATCTTTTAAAAGAAAGGAATTTCTAATTATAAAAATATAACATGACCTTATTTTCTAGCCCAAACTCAGAACACCCAATGAGACAAGTTAGAAGGTGAAAGTTCAGCCGGGCAAGGTGGCTCATGCCTGTAATCCTAGAGTGCAGTGGTGTGTTCATAGCTTACTGTAACCTTGGACACCCAGGCTCAAGCAATCCTCCCTCCTCAGCTTCCTGGGAGGTTGAGGCGGGTGGATTGCCTGAGCTCATAGGTTTGCCATCAGACTGAGCCAGAGTGGACCAGCCTAAGCCAGAGTGAGACCCCATCTCTAAAAATAACCGGGCATTGTGGTGGGTGCCTGTAGTGGGTGCCTTTAGTCCCAGCTACTTGGGAGGCTAAGGCAAGAGAATCGCTTGAGCCTAAGGGTTTGAGGTTGCCGTAAACTCTGACGCCAGAGCAATTTACAAAGGGTAACAAAATGAGACTCTGTCTTTAAAAAAAAGAAAAAGAAAAAGAAGATGAAAGAGCATAAACAGTAAGACAGCGTGTTCCAAAGCAAAACTTCTGGACAATTGGGAAGGAAGCTCAGTATGCAAATAGAGAGTCTTCTAATTTAATCATTCATTGTTTTCTTTTAATCGTTTTCTTGATGAAGAAACTTTTGTTTTGTAGCATATACAATGCACTGTTATACCCCGACATTCATGAAGGTAGGAAAAAAAAAAAAACTTTCTGGGGCCCTGGTCATAACTGTTAGACTCTACAGGAATCTGTACTTTGTGGCTAGAGTGTGTCCTGGTAGAATCCATTTGTAACCGCCTGAGGTCCACTCTCAAAGATTTGGACCTGTGTTCTCTGCTCCATCAGAGAAAGAGAAACTACCAGAGCAAAAATAAGATGGGGAAAAATGAGGGAGGAACTGTATTATTTCATGTAATTGTGCATCACAGCGGGCACTGTTACTCCCATTGTATTGAAAGGAAAGTGAGACTTACCAATATAAGTAACAATATAAGTAGCAATGTAAGTTTCATGCAGTTGGTGACAGGACTGAGTTTATTCATTCCAAAGACATTTTTTTTCTTTTTCTTTTATCAAAAATGATGTGTCACTGCTTCACCATCTGAGACAACTCAGTAAAGCCGAGGGTCCATAAGTGTTTCTTGTCTCTGACCCTTGTGTTATCATTTTGGGAGCGTCTGTACATGAGAAGCTCTTGAAACATCGCCCAGCACTTGGCTAGCACCTGCACTAGCTGTCACCTGCTTTATCTCCTGTGCGCGCTGCCCCTCCCCACGTTGTCAGTGGCCCAGACACGGCTTTAAGGCTTCCGAGCACTTTCACCCATTAACTTATTTGATCTTTGCCATACTTCGGTGTAATAATTGACGGGGAAGATATTATTTTTTTACTGTTTTACAGGCAAGGAAACTGAGGTTTATATAGATGAAGAGCCTTCCCCATAACATCAAATAGTAAGAGGCAGATAAGGAACCAAAAGATGTCCGGCCCTCCGCACCAAACCTCTGCCCCTTTGGTAGACGCGGTTGTTTTCCCTTCGTGCGATCTTGCTGCTGCCCACACCAAGCCTAAGTGACTGTGGCACTTTTCTCCCTGGAGTGTCCAGTCAGTCTTTTCCACCTGTTCCCTCTCTTTCTGTTTTCTATATTTGCGAAAGGGGCTTTGGAAACTGAAGACAGGGTGTCTGCTAAAATCACACGCGCTGCGGCGTGAGAGGGTTGCGGCGGAGAGCTCCCTCTGCTGTCCGTTCTGGGTAGGGCTGAAATGATGAACAAAGGCTGGGTGTGGGGTTGTGTGTATGACAGGTCACAGTCCCTAAATTACCCACCATGAAATGAGTACTGAGGTAAAATTTATAATAAACTAGGAAGAAAGCTACAAAGGAATTCATTTTTTCTACTTACTGTTTGTGATGCCACTAGAAAAGATAAAAGGCTGTGAGAATTTTGAAAATTCAGGTGGGATTATAAGTAATAAGAATCTTATTTGTAAAAATGCATATTTTTCAAATATACAAAAATCCTGGGCTTTGTAATCGGACACAGCAAGAGTCTAATACCAACTCTGCTATTGATGAGCTCTTTTGGCCTTGGGAAAATGATCCCCTCATTTCCCCCTTCCCTGGAAGGTACCTGAGCCAGTGGGTGCTGAGAGGTTCCGGCAGTTTCTGAAACTCAATGGACACTCCGTGGGAAAATGAAAAAGGAAGATGGAGAGGGGACAACGGCACAGTAGGCATTAAAAGTGCTGGGGATGTGCTACCGTAAGGAAAGCAATTCATGAAATTTACATTTTTAAAACTATATTTTATCTTTTTAGGCATATATTAATTATGGAAATCAGTGAATTTGTCCTTAAAAGTGCCTATTCAATAGCCACCAAGAGGAAAGATGTCTCTCCCACAGAAGAGGAAAAGTCTTCATGCCTGTGTGAGCCCCAAACACACCAAAGACCACAACACTTCACACCCATTTCCCACACAGCTTAGGTTGGAGCTAGAGTGATTGGCAAGGCTTCCTAGAGCCGTGGTCTTTGACACATACTCTGGCAAGATTTGAAATAAGTAGGAAGAAGGGAAGGAGCTAATGATATATCCCACTTTGCCCTTCAAAGGCCTGTGGATTTATAAAAAAGATCAAAGGCTAGAGGATCCTAAGGGGAAGAGTAATATAGGTGAAACCCAAAGGATGTTTTAAGAGAAGCCTAGAAAAAGAGGTCATTTGGTGTGATAATTACATTTATAATTTATGGAAACTTCAATTATAATCTTATGAAAGCATAAAGACACTCAGAGTTAATTAACAAAAATAGCCAAGCAATGATATCACAAATTGGCAATCTATTATTATACCATTAGAATGACTGGATTAGTAAAAGAAAAAAGTGCAAGTTGGGTAAATTCTGCTGGAGCTCAAGCTCTCTTAGCTGAGAAGAGAACAAGGTGGTAGTTGAATAATTGCCATCTGCAATGCATGAGTCCAACAGATTCTCAGATGCTGCAGAAATGCTCTTGCTATCTTTGAAATGAAATAAAATGTAAGGCCAGAATTCCAGAGCAGAAACATGCTTTCCGGGAATTCTGAGGCTGTTGGTGACTGAGCTTTCTTAGGTCATGGTGGGCAAGATCTTCTGGGTGAACTCTTAGAGGGGTGCCAACTGCTGACACTCAGAGGGCTATGTCTTCACTAGTGACAGCACAGCAGCAGTGATAACAATACCAGTAGCTGACAGTAGCAGCAGCCTCCTCCCCTCTCCCCCCATTTCTCTACTATTCCTTTTTCATCCCACGACCTTCTTTACTATTCAAAGACATAGAGAAACTTGAAAGTGTAGATAGCAGCAGAAACAGTAAAATAATTAGGAAGAGATTAGTTTGGGATATTTATTACATTTTTGTTTAATGTAATTTATTTAATTTTAAGTTTAGTTTAATTTTTGATAATGGCCACCTAGGTATATTAAACTACTTACCCAAATCCTTGAAAATTAATGATTGGTTCTTGTGAGCTGGTACATGATTGGGAGACAACCAAAGGAATCAGACATTGGATATTTTTGAAAAAATAGATGTTGGAGGTATCCAATGTGGACAGATTTACAAGGCAAGGAAATAATAAGACTTCTATTTAGTAGTTCAAAATTGAAGAGTAAAGACACAATTTAATTCCATTAAAGCTGTTAGGTTAGTGCAATCTAGAGGTATTCCTTACAATCTGCCATTATCTTCATAACTCCTTTTTTTCTCCCCCATTGACTTTCTGAATCCTTTTTTAAAAAACAGCTTTATTGAGATATAATTTATACATCATAAAAGCACCTGTGTTCAGTGTGTTTTTCATAGCTACTTTTTTTTTTTGCAGTTTTTTGCTGGGTCTGGGTTTGAACCTGCCACCTCCAGCATATGGGGCTAGCACCCTACTCCTTTGAGCCATAGGCACTGCCTGTTTTCATAGCTCCTTTGACCTCCCTTGGAAGCTTCTCTCATCTTGTTCTCTCAGGGAGTAAACTGAATAGAGCACCGTATTGATTTCCTGTCTTTTTGTTGTTGTTGTTGTTGAGACAGAGTCTCACTCTGTCCCCCTGGGTAGAGTGCTCTGGCATCATAGCTCACAGCAACCTCAAACTCCTGAGCTTGAGCGATTTTCTTGCCTCAGCCTCCCAAGAAGCTGGGACTACAGGAGTGTACTGTACTACTGGACCTGGCTAGTTTTTTCTATGTTTAGTAGAGATGGAATCTCACTCTTGCTCAGGCTGGTCTTAAACTCCTGAGCTCAAACAATCCATCCGCTTTGGCCTCCCAGAGACTACAGATGTGAACCACTGATATCCTGTCTTAAATGTACAATTATTTGACCATATTACAAAATCTTATATGCAATAGTAACTTACCCCCAGGACAACTGAAACAAACATTTTCAGCAAAGTGGATTTCTCACAGATTCGCCTCCAACTGAAGAGAGAGACCCTGGCAGTAGGATGCCTGGTTTCCAGTTAGCAGTTGAAGCTGTGTTGGGTATTAATCTCCAATAGCTTCAAGGAGTTTATAAATGCACTTTCCTAATATGCTAGCTAACATTTATTGGGTTTCAGGCACTATCTTCCACCAATCCTTCCTTCCTCCAGCACATAGCAGGAGACAAAATAAACCAAGAAGACAGGACATGGAATTGAAGCTCATTTGTATGCATCATAATCAGTAAAATTATTATTGAAGTCCTCATTTTATCAATGAGTCAGTTGAGGCTTCAAGAGAATGATTTAGCTTGTCTGAAGTCATAAGGCTGATTCATGGTAGGTAGACTCCTTTGGTCTGTAGCAGTGCTACCCAGGACCCCATGGTGGAACATCAGGGATTCTGCAAGCCCTTGGAGAGGCAGTGTGGATAGGAAAAGCAGACCACACCCAGAATAAGTTTCAGTTTAGTTTTTAGACTGCTACCCGAAATAGGTTTCAGACTGCTACCTTCTCTATGGTAGAAGAAGGTATAAGATATAGTCAACATTCCACCCAGTGGCTGGCTAGCTTCCTCGAGGGACAGTGTCATATCAAAGCTCTGTGTTGGTCTGTGCTGCTGGCACATTGAGCATTCAGCAGTGGCCGGAGCCAGAGAGGCTTAGTGAAAGGGAACCCATGCTGTTGGGACTGTGCTCCTGCTGTTGACACCATGGCTACCATGGATCCACTGCATAAACAAAAGCATGCCTGAGCAAAGAAACTTACCAAGGAGAGAGGATCTCTGCCAGGTTACTGAGGGTTCGTCTCTCCGGGGCACCAACATGAGACACATAGATTTACACACTTTGTGCTCACTTCCGTAAGTCCATTCACACGTCTCTTCCCTGTACTTTCTCATATCGAATCTTCCCATTTTGCTTCTTCCAGCATCCTGATCAACCAGTTAATCCATTGTTCATTGCACAGGAGTCCTAGTGGATCCCATTTCCCCCTCCATAGGCAAATAGGTGCGCTGCTCACAGACCTGCCTGCTGGGAGGATTTCAGTTCCCCACTGCCCTTCCAGATCATCCACCATCAGCTTGTACCAACACATCAAGCCAATCTATCTGCGAAGCAGGCCTAAGATTTTCTTCCTCCATTAGCTGGTGGCAGGGTCCCGATGAAGTGAGTTATAGGAAAGAGGTTCATGCTCCAGGGACAGGTGACATTGAGGTCTGGATGATGCAACTTATTTGTGCTTTCTTGACGGGCTCAAGCCAGATCCCGAATGTTTTATTTCCATCATACAGGGATTTGCTCTGGTGCTGTTAATCTTCTGACTCAGTGGATTTGATAATTCCCAGCTTAGTAAGAGCAGTTTCTGTGCCATATCTAGGACATAGGTTTCTTATGACAGACAGCAGGAAGGCAAGAGGCCAGAAGAACCAGGCATGTGCATTTAGCTGTCTGGCTGATTTTAATGTGCATGTTCCACTCACCTTCTATCATCCAAAGCAAGTCATCTAGCAAAACCTGACAGTGAGTGGAAGGAGGTTGTGGGAAGGGCTAGATAATACTCATACCAGGCAGGAGCAGACAACCGGGGAGTCAAATGACAATCTGCGTTTTCCTGAACTTTTCTTTCACCATTCCTCCCCAAGGTGATCTCTTCCTATAATATCTGCTCTTTATACCAGTCACTGTTTTCTGCTTAGCTACATAATTTTTTTAGATTACTCTTTGGTTCTGGTATGTCTTATCTTTCCAGTAAGCTTAGAAATAGAAACCAGGAATTATATTTCCCTTAAATCTTTTTAGCAGAGGGTTAATGACATCTTAGTTCTTCAGTAGGGGGTTGATAATGTCTACCTGACAAAGTCATCAGCCACATCAGTGTTCATCTGGAAGCTCTATGACCCCTGACAGGGTACTTACATATTCACGGTGTACCTCACATCTGTGAGAAACTGCCTCTTTTAAAGCTGGTCCAGAGAAGAGCAAATTCAGAAAGGATATAAAGGCAAGGCTCATTCAACAGATATTCGATACACGCCTATAGATATACCCTTCTTTCATAGAGCTTAGAGTGAGGTCTTTTCTGATCATCAGAGGGAGCAAATTCTGACATAATCTCAATTAAAAAAAAGGATGTAGTGGAAAGGACATCAGGGGTATATTATCTTATTCCCTCTTAACATTCGTATGGAAAGTTAGTTTATATTTAACCACTAGGTGGTAACATCATGGGGTAGTTAGACACAGTGTACTCAGGTTCTGTACTTGCCAAAAAAATCTAGTCAATTATTACCAGCAGCTGTTAGGCAAAGGAGATAAAGAGTCCACGAGGAAATTAAGCCAAATGTTTTCAGCCACAGATGCTACGGGGTTTTTTCTTCTGTAAGGTGGATTAATGCTAGATTCTAGTTTGTTCATATAGTTATTAGAGCTCAGCTCTTCATTATGCTGTCTTATAAAGCGACCTGTAGCTAAGTGCTAATCTCTGGTTTGTTTCTGTTTTAGCCAAGATACCCAGAACTGGAATCATCTAAATTGCTCTGGGCACCCTGTGACCACAGGCAGGGCAGGTGCTCCCAGGGCAGAAAGAGGCCTCCCAGAGCATCAAAGTGGGGCCTGGAGCTCTCAGTTTGTTCTGCTTGCCCTTATGTAACACAGATAAGCCTAAAGGCAAAAGGACCTGGTTTAAATCCTGGCCCAGCACCACTTGTTAGCTGCATGGCTTCAGGCAAGTTACAGTTTCTTATCTGTAAAATGGGGACAGTATCAATTTACTACAAGTGGCTGTTGCAAGGCTTAGGCAAGATTGTCTATAACTCTGTCTACATCCACATCTGTGTCTACTGATGATACTGCTGTGCCATAATAGGCACCCAACAATTATTAATGCCCTTCCCAACCCCTCTACTCCTTACAGCCATCACTTTCCCAGACAGACCAATCTTCTTGATGACCCCAGATATGATTTTCTCATTTCTACCATTAGAAGGTGATGAAATAGGAATAATTAGAAAAACAATGACCCCTTCCTCAGTTTTCATTTATCAAGATTCTATCCTTCCTTTGAGATTCACTTAAAATGTAGCTCCCTCTTTATCATAATTATTATGTCTTAACACTTTATGGTCTTATTTTGTTCTTTAATGCAGGCACAGGTGTTTTGATTTCCTAAGAAGATAAATGTCATGAACTTTGGTTGTATTGCCCAATAAATCTAGCACAGTGCTAGGCACTGACTGACAAGGTCTGACAATTAAGTTCATGAACTTGCCACTGTGCACTTATGTTGGCAGCACTGTACAAACAACTCGGTAGGGTTTCATGACCTGTGTCTCGCAGTTGGGTTCCTGTTGACGTGTGGTAGTGTTTTGTTGAGTAGTGTTCATTATTGTTATTATGTGTTTTTGTGTGCTATGGCAAGAATGTTGGAGCTTGAATTAGAGCAACAAATAAACATAAGATGTCTTGTTAAATTTGGCAAGAGTGGAAGTGAAACATGTTAGTCCAAGTTTATGGGGATAATGCCATGAAGGAAAGGCAATGTACAAATGGGTTAAATGATACTCTGGGGGGAGAGAAAGCATCACTGATGAAGAGAAGTCAGGGCAGCCAGTAATGACCAGGACTGATGAAAACATTGCAAAAATTCATCAAATTATGCGTCAAATATTTGGCTGACTATAAGAATCATGGCAGATCAAGTGAACATTGATAGAGAAACAGTTGGGAAAATCTTTACTAAAAATCTTGGCCAACAACTCATGGCTCTTGCATCACAACAATGCACTAGCTCACACAGCACTATCTATGGGGGAATTTTTAGCCAGTAAACAAATAACTGTGTGGGAACACCCTCATCACTTACCTGATCTGGTCCCCAATGCCTTTCTTCTTTACCTGAAGATAAAGGAAATATTGAAAGAAAGTTGTTTTGATGACATCCGGGACATCAAAGGAAATACAATGATAGCTCTCCAGAAAAAGAAAAAGAATCCCAGAATTGCTTTGCAGGGTAGACTAGGCACTGACATTGGTGTATAGCTTTCCAAGATGAGTACTTTTTTTTTTTTTTTTTTTTTTGAGACGGAGCCTCAAGCTATCCCCTGGGTAGAGTGCCATGGCATCACAGCTCATAGCAACCTCCAACTCCTGGGCTCAAGCGAGTCTCCTGCCTCAGCCTCCCAAGTAGCTGGGACCACAGGC
>CAUYQV010053120.1:0-14990 GCA_963574575.1 Galagoides demidoff | reverse complement strand
GTCCCAGCTACTTGGGAGGCGGAGGCAGGAGACTCACTTGAGCCCAGGAGTTGGAGGTTGCTATGAGCTGTGATGCCATGGCACTCTACCCAGGGGGATAGCTTGAGGCTCCATCTCAAAAAAAAAAAAAAAAAAAGAAAGTTACCCAACTTCTGTAAGTCTCAGTTATCATTCATATTTTACAGATGTGGAAACTTTCTCCCCCAAGGCTACTGAAAAGCACTAAAGAAAAAAATATAGGAAAGAGGGCCTAGCACAATTCTAAGCAAACAAACTCCCTTGCTCCTTCCCTTGTGGCACTGCCCTCTACCTGATTGGTGGGAAGAGCTCCCTGCCCTCTGCCCATCACTGCCCTGAGGGGTCTGGGAAAAACTCTGAAAAATATGCAGTCTACAAAAACACTGTGAGATGAACTAGAGGATTGTGAACTCATTAAAAAGGCTAGCAAAGAGATCAGGGTGACCACCAGTGGGGTAGGTTTTATCCAAGCATTGCATTTCTAGAATAATTATTGTGCAGTCTGTGCAGCTTCTCAAGCCTTTTCCAGGTGAGATGCTTGAAAACGAACTGAGAACAAAGCAATCAACTGAAAAGCTGTGGGCCTGTGAACCTAGGCAAAGTGGGTGGTTGAATACCAGGCTGGTAATGAGGCAGAAAGGCAGGCAGGAGACTTCTAGTGCTGGGAAGCCAAAGCCATGGGCTTTGGAGGTGACTTACCACAGTGCTAACAGGAACCATTTACACAGCTAGGGGGAATCTCAAAAGGGCTTGGCAATAATATTCAAAAGGCTTAAAAATACAAAAGAACATTTCAAGTCCTCTCATGTCAATTAAAACATATACACACACACAGACATCAGCCTGGGTTCCAATTGTGGTTTTCATTAACCAACTATGAGATCTTAAGGTAAAAACTCTTCAAAGCCAGGGTAAGTACTTTTTAAAAATTTTTTTGAAATACCTAGAATGATAAATCATCAATCTGGGTAAATATTGAGCTCTCTGGGCCTCAGTTTCCTTTCACATATCACAAAGAGTAGGAAAAATTATCTCTAGGGCCACTGCAGGGCTCACATTCATTCCCCTATTCCTTACACACAGACGGATTCTCAGTCCTAACAGCACATCAAAATAACCTTGCAAGCTTTCAAAAAGATAGATTCCCCAAGCCCCCCATCTGCACCCTACTGAGATTCAGAATCCTTAGGGGGGTGGTTTGGTTTTATTAAATCTTGACAAGTGATGCTAACATGCAGCCGGCAGTGAGAACCAAGGTACTATGCTTTCAAAAGCAGCAATCTTTAAGAAACAAGGCAGCTGAGGCTAAGTCCCTCCCTATCTCTTGTTTTTTTCTGCCAAAATCAGCTTTCACTTTCTAAAGCAAACCTGCCTCTTTTCTAAAGAGCAAGGCTTTGGGGGTAGATCAGGGCTACAATCCCAGCACAAACACTCAGTAGTAATGTGTGACCTTAGCTCACTTATGTGAGATGGTATCCTAACGCACATATCCAAACACAGAAGAACTCAACAAATGCTCATTCCCATTCTCCTACCCCTTCCTTCCTAAGTCCATCCGGGAGGTGTCTGACATCACCTGCACGCTTCAGAAAAACTGGTTACAGGAACTTTTGCTGATACATATGTTCCACTTCAGTATTTGTCATGGACATCAGTCTCCCCATCCCTTACATTAGGAAGGAAGAATAAACCCATCCTCTTCAGTTAAAGAGGACTCTCTACTTATGATAATGGTTTGTTGTCAGCAACAGATGGCTCCAGATAATGCAAGTATGCAGAAATCCTACCCTCTAAAAGGCAAACACAGGCCTAGTCCTGGGTGCCCGTGAAATATGAGATTCCTGAAACCATCCCAGAACTCTGAGCTAACCAGAGTGGAACCTCTGTAAGTTGACCACCCAAGGGACTATAAAAAACTGAACATACAGAGGTGGTCAACATAAGGAACTAGGCCTACTGTACTGATATGTACATGTGGTGGATAACCAGTCTATGAAAATTAGGTCCACTTAAGGAGGTGGTCAACTATAGAGGTTCTACTATGTGTAGATACCCATATTTATATATCTATATTATCTATATCTAAATTTATATATTTATTTTAGAAATAGGGTCTCGCTATGCTGCCCAGGTTGTACTCCAGCTCCTAGGCTCAAATGATCCTCCTGCCTTAGTCTCTGGCAACAAGACTATAGGTACGGGCCACCATACCTGGGTTTAACCATATAATTTTGTTACTCCTCAGTTCATACATTTACTTTTATTTTTATTTTTTTGAAAGAGAATTTTCCTGTATTACCCAGGCTGGAGTGCAGTGGCACAATCATAGATCACTGTGACTGTTAACTCCTGGGCTCAAATATCCTCCTGCCTCAGTTTCCTAAGCAGCTAGGACTACAGGCACGTGCCACCACACCTGGCTAATGTTTAATTTCTTTTTTAGAGATAGGGATCTCACTACGTAACCCAGGCTGGTCTCAAACTCCTAGCCTCAAGCAATCCTCTGACCTTGGCCTCCCAAAATGCTGGGATTACACACATGAGCCGCCACACCTGGCCTTTACCTGTGTTTTATACTTGCTGCTGCAGCACATGCTTTTTTTGTTCCATGCATGTTTTTATGATGTCTCCATTAAAGGCTGGTCATATTGAATTCTACATTATTTATTTTGATCAAATGACACCTCTGATCTGTGGGTCAAGGTTCACTATTATTATAACAGTACATTATACACGATAGAATTTTTTTAAAGAGCTCAATCTAGATCTTCCAACAGAATGAAGACCTGCTACCACAAAGGCAGCCTCTGACTTTCAAAACAGAGGCTTCTTAGATGCCTTCAAGACAAGGTGCAATCATCCTGAGAGACATATAAACAAGATGCTCATATGGTTCACATGAAGTCAGTCCTCTTTTACAGCAAAGCCATTACTAGTGTCAGTTGAGGTTAAAGGACAAAGTACACTTGAAAAACCAGGGTTTTTATTAATCCCTGGGTCAGAGATGTGTCAGACTGGAAAGGAGTTGAACAATCCTTAGACCAAGCAGTAAGCTGGCACTAGGCACAGATGGGGTAAAAGTCAGGAAATAATAAACTAAATAGAGTCCAGATAAACAGCAGACTCTATACTGGCCTAAGCTGAAAATGCAATTATTAGACTCTAGAACTGGGTAGTGGTCAAACAACTAGGCAGAGAAGGCAGAGAGTCAAGACCTAAATAGATCAGTAGGAAAAAGAGACCTAAAGACTATGAACAGAATAGACATCATCGTAACTAAGTAAAGGAGTGCTGGGTTTGAGAAGCTGATACAAGTGCCTCCAAAGCAGAGAGCAATTTCCAGGCATAACCTGCCTCTCAAGCAAAGCACATGGTTTAGGTAGTCCTGGCACAGGGAAGCTAGCAGCTACAAGTTTGTTTCAAAGTAGTTTCCATTTTATCTCCACAGAAGCCAACCAAGATGATAAAAAGAAAACGTGATCCAGCCCATTGCCTGTAGCTCAGCAGCTAGGGCATCAGCCACATACACCAAAGCAGAAGGGTTCAAATCCAGACCAGTTCTGCCAAACAATGACAACTACAACAACAACAACAAAAAAAAATAGCCAGGCATTGTGGTGGGCACCTGCAGTCCCAGCTACTTGGGAGGCTAAGGCAAGAGAATCACTTAAGCCCAAGAGTTGTAGGGTGCTATGAGCTGTGACAGCATGGCACTCTACTCAGGGCAACAGCTTGAGACTCTGTCTAAAAAAAAGAAAGAAAACATGATCCAACTGGTTCTGATAAAATAATCTAAAAAAGCTAGCTCTGCCAGACCAGGGGAGTAAGTTTAAAACCTCTGTATGGCTCTGCTTTGCAACACGTGGGACAACCAACAACGGAAGCCACACAGGAAGACAAGCTGGGAGCTCCATCTGCCATTGTATGAGCCTAGGTAAAAACAAGGCTCCACCCTGTTCCACCAGCAGACTATGCTCTGTCACTCTGTACAGTCTCCAGGCTAGATGAGGCACATTAACTTCCTAGTCACTTCAGTACAAATCACAAAGGCGAAAAAGAGGCAGACTGGAGCCTGCCCCTCAAACACCCATTTTTAGCTAGTATAATCACAAAGCTTTCTCCGTTGCAGCAGAATGCTGAGGATTAAAGGAGAGGGCACTGGGCACTTTGGTCAGCAAAGGTGCCAGAGAACAGCAGAGAGCACACATTCCAAGAAGGCTGTACAGAGAAACTGTTGTATGATCAGAGTCGTATATCCACCCCCAGACTGCCATTGCGCAGTGCCTGTCCTTCCTGGAGGACAGAGCCAGGGCAGGAATGATTCAGCATAAGCCATCGCCACTAACCTTGTACACAGCCTACTTAATATAGCAGGCTTAGATGTCTCAATACTTCAACTGGCAACACTAAGATTCTGCGCATTGCAGATATAGGGGCAAATCAAGAACTGTTTTTATATTTGCATAATTTCTCTAGTTTAGAAATCCCAATACCTAATGGATACTATCCTTGGCTTAACCACCTATTAACTAGAATAATCTCAACTTCTCTAAAGCTCCATTGCCACAGTTGTAAAATGGAAATGATTATATCTATGCTAACAATTTGAAAGTCAGTAGGAAAATCAAATGAAACAAACCACAAAAGGGATATAGCATCGAAATATAATGTCCTCTCCAATCTCCATTCCCTCCTCCCCCAAAGCATTCACAATTTTGCTGGAGAGATTGGACATGAAACAGAGAAAAATATATAAGCCAACAGCTAATATCTGCTATGCAAAGGCGAATGTTAGCTGGAATTGGTAGAAAAGTAAAAACCAGATTTCAGATGGATTCTGAAGGACTGATAAGATTTGAAAAGGCAAATCTGTTTTGCATGTTCAGATTTTATGGGGCATTTACTTTAACTGTAATTAGAATGTTAAGGAGTTCAGCTTAAAAATGTCACTCTCAATGATTTTGAGAAATACATATATAAATTTATGCCATAAAGTAGATAAAAGACTCAATTTAAAAGGTCACAGTAGCAAAGTAAAAAATGAGGCCCAATTCAGCATCCAATTTTAGCAGACTCAACTGTAGCATAAAATAATTGGAAATCAATCAAAACCAGTAAGGTCTGCTGATCATTCTTAACATCACTTGTTTCCACCTAAGACATTCACCAAGTGCCACAGAGGTGTGGAAGTATCACTCCTACAACTCACGGTGTACCAGGGCAAGAGAAATAAGCCTGTTTCAGGAAGAACTCTCTGTAAATGACTTATAAATTGCTTTATTCGGGAGCCAAGGGAGTTAGAATTGGTTCTGTATTTCAAACCACAAAGACCAAAGCCAGTCAAATGAAGCTTAAATAGGAAAGTTGGAGCAAGGTATCACTAAGGAATCTGCTGACAATTTTCCTAACATTTATTTTTATTAAAACCTCCCAGTTACTCTCTCCTGCTTCTCCCATTCCACAGAGGAGTCAACAAGGAAAGACAAAGGAGTAAGGTAGAGGAACCAAGAAACTACAAACTACAAGAAAACAAAAACCATCTCCCCAAATTCCCAGTTTCTCTAATTGCTAGCCTAGAATACATGTCTCAAGGAATGGTCTACTAGGATATTCCACATAGCCAAAGAACTGGTCTCCTGTCCTGCCAGTGTTTCTTATTGGGTAGTGACTAACCCCACTTCAAGATCTATCATATCAATGCTTCTCAAGAGAGAGCAGTTTTGCCCTTCAGAGGAATACTAATATTTTTGGTTGTCACACCTGGGGACATGAGGAATGCTATTAGCATCAAGTGAGTAAAGGCCAGGGATGCTAATATCCTACAATGCACAAAACAGCCCCCCACAACAAATGCTGTAATTGTCTATTTTGTTGAGGTTAGAAACCCTGCTCTAGAAAATGATGCAACACACACATCCCAGGATGATGTGAAGCCATACTCATTGTTCCCTTTTTGTTTTTTGAGACAAAATCTTACTCTGTCGCTCTGGGTAGAGTGCCATGGCATCCTAGCTCACAATACCTCAAACTCTTGGGCTCAGTGATCCTCTTGCCTTAGCCTCCCAAGTAGCTGGGACTATAGATGCCTGCCACAATGCCCAGCTAATCTTTCTACTTTTAGTAGAGACAGGGTCTCTGGTCTCGAATTCTGAGCTCAAGCAATCTGCCTGCCTTAGCCTTTCAGAGTGCTAGGATTATGGGTGTGAACCACTGTGCCTGGCCCATACATCTTAACTCACCATAAATGTTGACAACTTTGACAAGTATGTGGAAACTTTTATTTATAAGAGGTAAATAGCAGCGGCGCCTGTGGCTCAGTGAGAAGAGTGCTGGCCCCATATATTAAGAGTTGCAGGTTCAAACCCGGCCCCGGCCAAATTGCAATAAAAAAATAGCCAGGCACTGTGGCAGGCGCCTGTAGTCCCAGGTACTCAGGAGGCTGAGGCAAGAGAATTGCCTAAGCCCAGGAGCTGGAGGTTGCTGTGAGCTGTGATGCCACAGCCCTCTACCAAGGGCAACAAAATGAGACGCTGTAATTTAAAAATAAATAAATAAATAAAATATAAGAAGGAAATACATATCTCTAAAAAAATACACATCATAGAATTTCTACACATTTAACATAAATAGGTGCAATAAAGTGTCTTTAAGGATTATAGGCACTTCTGCATCTGTCATAGTGATAGACTTCACAGAATTTGCTTACCTTTCAGAAGTTTGTTTAGTCATGGACAGTCTATGTATTGCTTTCCAAAGACCTAGAAGACTGGATTAATGGAGCAGTATGTATGAGAAGATTTTAAAATGTTTTTAAAATGAAAAACACAAAATAAATAAATGGTGACACTACTTGCTTAATGATAAATATGCAGATACTCAACTACTAACTTGCTAACAGTAACGGCTTTTTCACAGTACATCATGTGAAGGAGTTTTTCAGTGATCCTTTCAAAGAATGCCAAAATATTTTCATTATTCTGATACTTTCTTTCCAAATGAATTAAACCTATTCTATTAGTTTAAGTGAATCAAATTCAGCCATAAAACAGGGAGAAATACTGAAAATGTTCACACCAAATTCTCATTACTTATAGATGATATATGCATAATTGTCTACATGGCAAACCCAAGACAATCAGCTAAAAAACAACTACTAATAATACAAGCCAAGAAAGCTAGCCTTTTTTTTTTTTGGTTTATTTTTGAGATAGAGTCTTAACTTTGTCGCCCTCAGTAGAGTGCTGTAGCATCATAGCTCACAGCAACCTCAAACTCTTGGGTTCAAGTGATCTTCTTGCCTCAGCCTCCCAAGTAGCTGGGATATAGGCACCTGCCACAACATCGGGCTATTTTTAGAGAGGGGGCCCTGTTCTTGCTCAGGCGGATATAACACACTAACACTAATCAAAACAAAGTTGGAATGACTATGTCAATAAAGGAGTCAGTTCATCAAAAAGATACACCAATCTTAAAGGTCTACATTCATACACAGATTCAACATATATGAAGCAAAAACTGACAGAACTGCAGAAAGAAACAGGACAAATCTACAACAATAATTGAAGACTTCAATAACCCTCTCAGTAAGAGACAGAACAAGGAAACACAGAATTGATAAGGGTATAGAAGACTTGAACAACTATCAACCAACTTGATCCAACTGATATTTATAGAACATTCCACTCAAAAGCAAAATACACACTCTTTCAAATGCCCAAAAGACCAAGTTATACCATATTCAAGGCCATAAAATAATTCTCAATAAATTTAAAAGGCTTTAAATCATATAAAGCTTAGCTCTCTGACAATAACCTTAAATGGAATTAGTTAAAAATCAGTAACAGAAAAATCTTTGGAAAACTGCTCAAATATTTGAAAATTAAACACTTTTTATCCAAAAAACTAAATTATCTACATATCAAAGATGAAAACAAAATCAAAATTAGAAAGTATTTTAAATTGAATGAAATGCCACAAAAACTTTTATTTTTAGATAAAAATACTCTAAATTTCATCAAAAAAAAAAAAGAAGTTACACTGGAGTATTAGAATAGTCAAGATGGGGGAAAGAATCAGGTTATGTGGAGGAAGCCTGTCCTACTTGAAATTAAAATCAAAAAACATTAAATTTAGAAATAAAATTATAAATTATTATTATAAGAACAGAGAGAGAAACGCAAAGACCTCAAGAACATGTAACAATATATGTGGAGATTATTCAATAAAGAAATGGTGGGACTGCTAACTGATTATTTTGGAAAAAAATTTAAGCTAATTCTCTGTATCACACAAATAACAAAAAGAACTCTAGATTCACTAACACTTTAAGTAAATGGCCAAAAATTCAAATGCCCATCAGGATCAGATAGGTAAAATAAAATGTTTAAGTATGATTATGTGCCTTAATTTGATCATTACACATTGTATACAAGTCTCAAAATATCCCATGTTCACCCAAGAGATATATACAACTTACTACATATCAATTTTTTTTCAAGTCTATGTC
Source organism: Galagoides demidoff (assembly GCA_963574575.1). Lineage (NCBI taxonomy): Eukaryota > Metazoa > Chordata > Mammalia > Primates > Galagidae > Galagoides > Galagoides demidoff. The sequence continues at coordinate 6,466 of CAUYQV010053120.1, read as the reverse complement.
AGATAATAAGACAATTGAGAGTCATGGGGATTGAGATGTATCAGAGAACACATACCTCTCTTAAAAGGCATTTAAATTCCAACTTTTAAAAATACTACACTGGGGGAAAAATAATCAAAATCTCCCACCTCTTTTAGCAGGTAGAATGCAGCCAATTCAATAAAAATGTTTGTAAAAATTAAACCCATAAAACTACCAAAAGAAAATTAAGATAGTACTATAACTCTGAGGTAGGGAAGGTTTTCTATAATGTAATATGAAAGGAATGAAAAAAATTAGATTGATTTTCCCTCATTAAAATCTGAAACTTTGGCTCAGCAGTTAGGGCACCAGTCACATATACCAGGGCTGGTGGATTCAAACCTGGCCTGGACCTGCTAAACAATGACAACTACAACAAAAAATTAGTCAGGCATTGTGGCAGGTGCCTATAGTCTCAGCTACTTGGGAGGCTGAGGCAAGAGAATCACTTAAGCCCAAGAGTTTGAGTTTGCTGTGAGCTGTGACGTCACAGAGCTCTACAGAGAGTGACACAGTGAGACTGTTTCAAAAAAAAAAAATCTGAAATTTAAATGTGGCAAATAAAACAAAACCCACACAGTTAGTGGCAATGGAAAAAGAAAGCTTTCATATAAAAAAATTAAAATTAAATTAAATTTGTAAATATAGTCCTCTCCTGAGATTCATCAATTTGGGTTATGAGAAATTGACTCATTTAATACCTTTTCTTTAAATTATGAGACATTTCTTCACATTCATAAAGACTTATATGAATTTTGTACCTTCCATGAAGAGTATCTTAGAACAAGAGTCATTATGGTTATGCACTGAATAGTTAATAAGTTAATTTCTTCTCTTAGAAAACCAATGGCTCATTGTCTGTAGCTCAGTGGGTAGGGTGCCTACATACACTGGAACTGGCAGGTTGGAACCTGGCCGGGGTCTGCTAATCAACGATGATGATGATGACAACAACAACAACAAAAGAAAAATAGCCAGGCATTATGGCAGGCACCTGTAGTCCCAGATACCTGGGAGGTTGAGGCTAGAGAATCTCCTAAGCCCAAGAGTTTGAGGTTGCTGGGAGCTATGACACCACAGCACTCTACCAAGGATGACATAGTGAAACACTGTCTCAAAAAAAAAAAAAAAAAGAAAAGAAAACCAAAGGTTTGCTAGTTTATTAGCCTTATGAATACATATTATGCACTGCATTCCCTAAAATCCATTTTCTCAGCGACTTCTCTGTTTTCATTTCTTTAGTATAAAAGACCTAATTACAAATAAATTAACTTAAAAGAATGATAACATCAAATATTAGCAGGAATACACTGAATTGGGAACTTATGTATGGTTGTAGAAGTGCACTTTAATAATAAACATTGGAAACATTCAGAAGTACACATCCATTGAGCCAATAGTTAGTTCTTCTGGAACTATATCCTGGTGAAAAATACAGTTATTTATATTTAAAGATGCTTTGTGCAGTGTTAGTTGCAATGGAAAAAAACCTCATTATAACCTCAAACTCTTGTGCTCACAAGATCCTCCTGCATCAGCCTCCTGAACGGCTGGGATTACAGCCACATGCCACTATGCCTGGCTAAATTTTTCCACTCATTCTTTCTCAGGTTGTTCTCCAACTCCTAAGCTTAAGCAATCTTCCCACCTCAGCCAGAGTGCTAGGATTACAGGCATGAGACATGGCACCTGGCCTGAATATTTATAATTAATGTGAATTAATTGCAGCAAAAGTTTCCCAGATAAACTATTATTTACATCTTGATGTTCCAAATTATATACTAGATAAAATCCTACCTTTTATAGATAATTGGAGAAATCTTTACAAACATTAATTACCTGTTTTGCACTCAGCACTGGGATGCTTCAGAAGCTACTAAATTGTGCAAAGCTACTTCCTTCGCTCATGAGGTAGCTCCAGACTGCAATACTCTGAATCCTCTGCCAGCTTTCACCTCAGTAGCTCTTGTCATTTTTCACTATTGTCAGGGAAGTGTCCTTCTCCATTTTAATTTATTGCTTTTAATTTAGTAGTAAACCAAAGTATAAGCACTTATTAATAAAAGAGAAAAAAATATAAAAAAACTGAGGGAGGCTATAGGTTCTCTCCTGAGGGACAAGTGGGAATGCACTTTTGGGAGAATTCTACCAACTTTTTCTTTGGGACAGGGAGGGAGGAAGTAGAATGTTTCTAAGTTCAAGGCTACATTTTAGCACAGTCATTCAACTATCTTCCACCGAGACGCACATACCCAATGACATTCACAAATAAGACACTTGTCCATGGTCATTTGGGAGCTCATGTAAAGTCTGCAGGTCAAGCAGGAAGACCCTGAAGGCTATGTCTAGTTCCTAAGGTAAGAGCTATTACCTCCACACCATTCTCTGGCACTCAGGAATATTTATCAAAATTTAAAGGAGAGTCATGTTATTGTGAAGACAACCTTGAACTTAGTCATGTGTTTATTTACATGAATGTATTTCAAAATAAATGCTTTAAAATCCAGGGCTTCATACTGAACAACATGACAGAGGTGCGCTGGTAACACCATAACAGAGAGCCATGTTTCAGGGTTACTTCTGCCAGGAACATGACTCCTGAAGAAATGGGACACTACCATGTCGAAGTATTATGGGCTGAACTCTAGCCCTAAGTAGCACCTAAGTAGTAAAGTAGTGAAAGTAGGGAAAAGTTCTTGGAAGAAAATAAAAAGCGCTATGCCAGGGAACACATGAATGATAACAGAAAGTAAAACAGCCTTATTGTTGAGATGAAAAAAGTTTTAGTGGTCTGGAAAGACCAAATCAGCTACAACATTCCCTTAAGCCAAAGCATAATCCAGAGCAAGGCCTTACCTTTTTTCAGTTCTACAAAGGCTGAGAGAGGTGAGGAAACCATGGGAAAAAAAGTTTGACACTAACAGAAGCTGATTCATGATGTTTAAGGAAAGAACCCATCTCTATAACGTAAAAGTGCAAGAAGAAGCAGAGGGCTGATGTAGAAGCTGCAGCAAGCCATCCAGAAGATCAGAACACTGATGAAAGTGGCTAGACTAAACAACAAATTTTCAATGCAGATGGAAGAGGTTTACCTTGGAAGAAGAAAATGCCATCCAGGACTCGCATAGCCACAGAGAAGTCAAATGCCTGGCTTCAAAGCTGCAAAGGACAGGCTTATTCTCTTGGGTTTTTTGTTTTTTGGTTTTTTTTTTTGAGACGGAGCCTCAAGCTATCCTCTTGGGTAGAGTGCCATGGCATCACAGCTCATAGCAACCTCCAAATTCTGGGCTCAAGCGAGTCTCCTGCCTCTGCCTCCCAAGTAGCTGGGACCACAGGCACCCACCACAATGTCCGGCCATTTTTTGGTTGCAGCCATCATTGTTGTTTGGCGGGCCCGGGCTGGGGATTCAAACCCGCCACCTTAGGTGTACGTGGCTGGCGCCTTAGCGGGTTGAGCCACAGGCACCGAGCCAGGCTTATTCTCTTGTTAAAGGCTAAAGCACCCAGTGACTTTTAAGTTGAAGCCAATGCTCATTTACCATTCCAAAAGTCTTAGGGTCCTTAAGAATTATGCCAAAGTGGCTCAGTGCCTGCCCATAGCACAGTGGTTACAGCACCAGCCACATACACGGAGGTTGGTGGGTTCAAACCCAGCCAGGGGCAGCTAAACGACAACAACTGCGACAAAAAATAGTCAGGTGATGTGGCGGTGCCTGTAGTCCCATCTACTTAGGAGCCTGAGGCAAGAGAATAACTTAAACCCAAGAGTTTGAGGTTGGTGTGAGCTGTGACACCACAGCACTCTACTGAGGGTGACATATTGAGACTGTCTTCTCAAAAAAAAAAAAAAAAAAAAAAGAATTATACCAAATCTGCACTGTAAGTGGAGCAACAAAGCTTGAAGGACAATATATTAGTTTACAGAAAGGTTTACTAAGTAATTTAAGCCCACTGTTGAGACTTACTGCTCAGAAAAAAAGATTTCTTTCAAAATATTACTACTCATTGACAATGTACCTAGTCACCCAAGAGCTCTGATGGAGATTCATATTTGCATGCGGGCTAACACAACATCCATTCTGCAGCCCATGGATCAAGGACTAATATCAACTTCCCAGTCCTATTATTTATGAGAGACATTTCATAAGGCTATAGCTGCCACAGACAGATCCTCTGATAGATCTGGGGGAAGTAAATGGAAAACCTTCTGAAAAAGATTCACCATTCTAGATGCTATTAAGAATAATCACAATTCACAGGAGAAGGTCAAAACATCAACATTAACAGGAGTTTGAAAGAAATTGATTCCAACTCTCACGGATGACTTCAAGGGGTTCAAGACTTCAGTGGAGGGAGTAACTGTAGATATGGAAATAGCCAGAGAAGTATACCTAAAAGTGAAGCCTGCAGATGTGACTGAGTTGCTGCAGTCTTGTGATTAAATCTGAATGGATGAGGAATTGCTTCTTATGAATGAACAAAGAAAGTAGTTTCTTGAGATGGAATCTACTCCTAATGAAGAGGTCCAAACTTTGAAAGAAGTTTTACTGTGGGTAAAATGCTATCAAACAGCAAACATTTTATGCTACAGAGAAATCTTTCATGGGAGGAAGAGCCAGTCAATGCAGTAAACATCACTGATGTCTAATTTTAACAGCTATCCCAAACTTCAGCAATCTCCAACCTGATCAGTCAGCAGCCATCAATACCTAAGGCAAGACCCTCCACCAGGAAGATTACAACTTGCTAAGGCTGAGATGATTATTAGCATATTTTAGCCATAAAGTATTTTTTACTAAGGTATACATATTGGTTTCTAAGACACAATGCTATTGGATACTTAGAAACAGACTACAGTCTAGGGTCAACTTAATTTCTACATGTACTGGAAAACCAATTAATTTGTGTGACTTGCTTTATTGTGGTATTTGCTTTATTGCAGTGGTCTGAAACCAAACCCACAATGGTTCTGAGGTATGCCTGTATATACCACTTGGTTGTTTTTTTGTTTTGGGGGGTTTTTTTGCAGTGTTTGGCTGGGGGCTGTGTTTGAACCCGCCACCTCCAGCATATGGGGCTGGTGCCCTACTCCCTTGAGCCACAGGCGCTGCCCTATACCACTTGGTTTTTTCAAATTTCTTTATATTGCACATAGTCTGGCCTCTTCAACATATTAAAAACTTGCTTCTGTGACTCATACAACTGCAGCCTTAACACAGCAAGGATAAGTAACTGGGCTTAGATAAGTAACTGGGCGCCTGATTAGACAGGCTTAGTAGCCAGAAGCAACACTGGGACTCCAACTGACAGCACCTTAAAAGCAAAAACAAAGGATCAAAGAGTCAAAGATAGAACAGAGCCATAGGCCAAAGACTCAACAGGCACTTGTGACCAGAATAAACTGGAAGGATCCATGTTGGGCCAGGGATGAGCAAACGAAGGCCCCAAAGGTTTAAATTACAGCCAATCACTATTCCCAAGATTGTGTGACTAAGTTCACTTATGCAAAGACAAAACCCAAAGACCCTAGGCAGTGGGTGTAAAAGGGAAAAAAAGAAGTGATCTGCCTCAGTAGACTGAATGACTCACTTTCTCTTGTTTCACTTTAGCTCTAAGAAGTATATAGTCTATATTCACTCAAAAGATAGAATGCATGCTAACATCAGTGAATGAAAATGTGATAAGGAACAGGATATTTATACAGCTTCAAAGTATCCTCACACAACATTTATGAATTCCAAAGTAAAAAGTAGTAGTAACTTTACAGTGGAAAAGCCTGGCAGATATCATTTAGCTAGGTGATTAAAGTCACTACTGATGGGACAAATAAACATGATGTGCCTTTTGTTATGACGCACTGAAACACATCGCTGTGGCATTCCAGCCAAAAACACATAACCTGAATCTAAGCTTAGGAAACATCAGATTTACTCAAATTAAGTGGCATCCTATCAAAAAGAACTGGTCTATTAAAACATCAAGGTCGTGAAAGGCAATGTAAGATTAAGGAGCTGTTCCAGATTAAAGGATATTTAAGAGACATGACAACTAAATACAATGTTTGATCCTAGATTAAATCCTGGACTGGGAGAAAATGTTTTTCTTTTGCTATAAAGGATGTTAATGCAATAATTGGTAAAAATATGAATAATCAGATTAGACAATAGTTTTATATCATAGTTAATATTCTAATTATTACATCTGTACTTTGTTGTTTTTTTGTTTGTTTGTTTGTTTAAAGAAAGCACACACTGGCTCGGCGCCTGTGGCTCAACCGGCTAAGGTACCAGCCACGTACACCTAGGGCGGCGGGTTCGAATCCCCAGCCCGGCCCGCCAAACAACAATGATGGCTGCAACCAAAAAATGGCCGGGCGTTGTGGCGGGCGCCTGTGGTCCCAGCTACTTGGGAGGCGGAGGCAGGAGACTCGCTTGAGCCCAGGAGT
>CAUYQV010053119.1:0-15262 GCA_963574575.1 Galagoides demidoff | reverse complement strand
CTCCCAAGTAGCTGGGACCACAGGCGCCCGCCACAATGCCTGGCCATTTTTTGGTTGCAGCCATCATTGTTGTTTGGCGGGCCCGGGCTGGGGATTCGAACCTGCCACCTTAGGTGTACGTGGCTGGCGCCTTAGCCGATTGAACCACAGGCGACGAGCCCCTTTCCTGCCTTTTATCCAACTCTAAGAGAATCAGATAAAAAAAAAAAAAACATAATTTAGACTCCCTCTTATGGTCATACGGTTGATTTTTCTTTTAATCCATCATTCTAAATGTAAATAAAATAACTATCATGTACCACTTAAGGAAGAGGAAATGTGTGACTTCCAACCAAAAGGCACTTGGGATGAGGGAACAAGTTGCAGTTGCCTGCTCTACCCTCCTGCCGGTTCCTATGGTTATTCAAGCTGCTACATGGTTTCTCCTGAGATGGCTGCACAGTCATTGGGGTCTGGCCTCTGACCTCTGGAGCTCTGTCAAGAATGGGAACCAGAACCTAGAGCTTTGTTGGAAAGGTCATTGGTTGACCTAGTGCATGACCTGGCAGCACCACCCACTGTCTTTGTGCTGCTCATTTTTCTTGCCTCGATTTCCAACCCCTTTACTTACCTGAGTTTGGGGGAGCTCTGGTTGTTCTTGTAGGTTGTTATTGTAAAAAAGGACAAGAAAAAAGACAATAGCAGAATCAGCCTCAGGGTAAATTTCAGGCAGCTGGAGGTGGCGGGTGGGGGGGGAGACGACTAGTGTTGGCAGATGGCTTTGAACCTCTGAATAGAAGATTCTTAGAATAGGTCACGCCAGACCAGAACAGAATAGAAAGTAGAAGACTGAGCAACGGGACCCCAGGATGCACTGGGAAGCCCTGATCATAGGCACAGGCCAAGGAATAAGAGCCCAAGAAGCAGTTCCTTCCATCTACTGGAACATCTTGGGGTGATAACCAGAACCACTTGACTGATGAGGACCTAACTCATAAGAACAAGGAGCAAGATGGAGGTGTTAGCATGGACGTTCAGAAGGGAACAATGAACTTTGAGCAAGTGTAGGATAAGAGTCAGGTAAATACTTGTATTTAAACCGAGTCTTTTAACCAGTATAGCATGTTGTCAGAAAAACAAAAGAAAGGTTTTCATCCATAAAATGTATGGGCAGTGACCTGGATAAGAACTGGCTTATTCTAGAACAGCCATTTTTAATTATTTATAAGTAATCTCCAGCTAGTCCATAAAAGGTTGAGTATCTTAGTTGTTAGTTTGCATGTCTGTTTCCCCCAGTAGAAGTCCAAAGGCAGAGAGCTCATGTCTTGCTTACTTCTGCATCCTTGATGATAGGATATGATAGTTCATAACCCACCGGCCTCTCAGCAATTAAGGGGCAGATGATCAAAGGTAAGGAGAAGGTGGACAGCTAGAGCTACTTCCACTTCACCTCCTCTGTACAAAGCTTCAGTATTCATGCCCTGAAGTTGCCCTAATGAAAACCCAGCCTTTCCTCAGCCTCTACTACTCTCATTTTGCATTTCACTTATCTCACTCCTGTCTAAGCATCACAGCTTTTGCACCCAACAGCAAAAATCCCTAACTGAGCTATACTCGGATCGGTTTGTTCACTGAATCTCACTTGAAAAACAAAAACCAATTAGATACTGCGTAACTCTTCTTCCAATGACCTCATACAGAGTAAGCAGCAAACCGGTGGTGAGAGGCCATTCAGGAAATACAATCTTAAGGGCCATGATGACCAGTTCAGGAGTATCAGAGGAAGAATTTAGGGTGTGCACATGGTTGGTTTGTGGGAGCAGCTCCAGGGCTGGTTTCAAGGTGGCTGCCAGGCCCTGTGTTGCCTCAGAAGAGAGATTCCCTTTATCCAAAGCTAGGAGCTCAAATTCTTTCTTTCTAGCTCCTCCCATCGGGCTCATGCGCTAAAAAGAGAAAGTGAAAGGATACCCTAGTGACCGGTCAAAATACAGACAGTCCCACTTCTTCCCAAGTAAACATCGCCCTTGCCTTGTCACACACATAACCCTGGAGTTGACAGAGAAGTTGCATTTGCTTTCTGAAAAGACAGCTCACAAGAAACCTGAGAATAAAGGCATCTAGGAACACGGAAACCAAACCCTGCAGGTGTCACCTTTCCTCAGCCCTCATTTCTGCTGACTCACTCCTTCCTGCCTCAGAGATGAACCTCCCAGCTCACTTGGAAGTAAGACCCCGTTGACAGGAGGGTGATGAGTTTTACAAGCTCTAGCCTGCTCAAAAGTGCCTCTTTGTCATCATGCCACTTTAGAAAAATGCAATTCACCTAACTCTTGATTTATAGTAGGCTTTATTTTAAAAGCATGAGGACTCTGAAGGAGCCAAAGAGAAATAAATATCTCAGATAATGAAACATTTTATTGGCCAAACTTCACAGGTCTTTAGAACATGGAAGGAGCTCCTCTAAATGCATGCCTCATAAAGAAATTGGGGCCCATGGTGGCAGGGGTGGGACTTGGACCCCATCCCTGGGTATTTTTGTTTTTTAAACAGTCTCCCTTTGTCACCCTCTGTAGAGTGCTATAATGTCACAGCTCACAGCAATGTCAAACTCTTGGGCTCGAGGGATCTTCTTGCCTCCCCAGTAGCTGGGACTATAGGCACCCACGACAACACCCAGCTACTTTTAGAGATGGGGGTCTCACTCTTGCTCAGGCTGGTTTTGAACTTGTGACCTCAAGCAATCCACCACTTTGGCCTCCCAGAGTGCTGGAATTATAGGCATGAGCTACCACACCCTGCCCTGTCCTTGGGAGACTCTGAGTTCAATATTTCTTTCTTAATGGTCCTGGTTCTTTCACGCCCTTCTGAGCTGGCAACTGGTTTCCTGTGTTGACAACTCATCTAAATTTGTACCTTAAAACTAAGAAGGAAAAGAAGTAACTTTTGGGCTTTACTGCTACAGCCATAATAAAAATCTCTTTTCTTTTTAAAGAAAAACTACAATCATAATAAAAATCTCTCATGCATCCTCCTTGAGAACTTGGCTTCAGAGTTTCCTGGTGCTCGTGCCATCTCCGTGACCCTAAGCAATCATCTACACCTCAGATCCCCAGGAAAAAGGAGTGGCCTCAGAGCAAGTTAGACAAAGACATGCTTGGAAGGATTAGCTGTCAGGAAGAAAGAACGTGTGCCAAGTTATGTCTTGGGGGCCTGGAATTGGAATTTAAGTTACTGCTAGCAGACCAAAGTATTAACTGAATGAATCCTGTCAGTTTTACCTTCTGACAACATCTACCACTCCTACTATTACCACATGGTCTGGAACATGAACTTGAGCTCCCCTAGCAAAAAGCCCTCTAACTAGATGCACTACTTGTGTGCTTGATTCCTGCAATCCCCACACTCACACCACTCATACCACTCACACCTGTCCCTTCTGAGCTTCTTTCTCCATCCATGCCCACATCACCTCTGGGATCTTCCTACCAACTCCAAGGAAGCTTATTGTAAATAAGAGCAATTGTTGAACAAGCTGCTATGTACCGGCCACCATGCTGACTACTTTGCGTAGAGTTCACCCTTGTGAGAGACAGGAACATTATCCCCATTCTCACATCAGACTATTGACACATAAAGACTCCATTGAGCACCCAACTGGGTAAATTACTTTCCTCTTATAAACTTTTGCCTACTCACAAATGCCACCCCTCCACTTTTCAGGCCAGCCAGGCAGATCCAGCCGAGGTAGAAACCAGATTCTGGTGGAAATAGTTTCTTTTGCCCAGAAATGTAGATCAAGATATAGAGACAGTTGTCGTTGTTAAGGCAGGCCTGAGCACCAGTGTGTGGTCATGTGCACCCTGATGGCCGACCACAAAGAAACAGATGTGTAGAGAAAGTGAACGAGAAAAAAAAGAAGGTACACCTTTGTTCATAGTGGCTCATGCGTCACTGGAACTTGTCCCTTACGGCCTAGCTGAATATCCAGCTCCCAGCTTTATTGAAACCCTATCCCATTCTTCCAATTAAATTTTTCCTTTTGATTAAGATAAACCAAGTGACTATCAGTTATTTGTAACCAACAGAGCTTGACCCAGAGATGGCAAGGAACTTCCCTGAGCCCTCACAGGTTAAGAAGGATGGAGCTGAGACTCAGAAGCCCACACGTGCCTGCAATGGCCTGCCCACTCAGACTTTGTCCACGTGCCTGCAGTGGTCAGCCCACTCAGACTTTGTCCACGTGCCTGCAGTGGCCAGCCCACTCAGACTTCATCCTCTTCCCAGAGGCTGTCAGGACAGATGTGTGGCTTCCCCACCAGATCACACTGTCTTGCTTTCCCTCCTTTCACACCCACTATACTTCTTCCGAGGAAAACCAAGGTCAGAGTAACCACTAGGGCAGCTTCAGTTGGGAAAAGAAGTAAATGACAAGAATACGTAGGAAGCAGAAAAAGGCAGTGCCATTTTGGTGGGTGGGACAGGGCATCATGGAGTAAGCTTGTATTTCTACTGATGCTTGAGGCTTGGGGGGGAGCAGGTGGAGCCATCCCCTTCTCTCCACTGAGACACAGCTAGGCTGATGACTAAAGTAAGGAGGAAAGAGGCCAGGAAGGAGCAGGGGGACCACTTAACCTTTGGAGTGGGGACTTCATCTATGAGGCTTCCAGGCCCAAATAAGTTCCCTCATCAAGGAAACTGAGTACCTCTCACTCAGGCTATCTCCAAAGAACGATGCAATCCAGCCAGGTGAGGCCTAAAGAAAAGTGGGTCAAAGGCTTCTCTGGATAAATCCATTAGCAGCTGCTCCCCTGGAGCTACTTGAAGTCTGAAGCTCCTGAAGTTCTGTTTATTGACTCTGTTTATTTCTCTAATTTGTCAAGTACTGTCTGCAAGCTCCAGCTTGCCTCCTAAGTGCTCAGCTTCTATCCTGCCTTGCAGGCTTCACGAATTTGATTAGCATTCTCTGCACTCCATCTTTCCAGTCATTAATGAAAATGCTGATGAATACTGGGAGTGAGTTAGGCCCCTGGGAGGCCTCTCCTCCCCCTCCTCTTCTTGCCTCAACCTGGAAGGGATGAATCTTCTTTTCAGATGCCCTTTGCCCATTGTGCAAGAGCTTTTTCCCCTCTTTTCATTCACTTATTTATTCAATCACTCATTTATTCATTTGTCAGGGCTGGAGACATACCACAATCCCTAACACATGGAATGCTTAATAAACGTAGCTATTACTACGAGGTGCTATAAAGATACATAGGGAAGACTCCGGCTCTGAACAATAAGAATTAAAGCTGCCATTTATGAAATGCTAGCCAGATACTGGGCTAAGTATTATACACACATTATCCAACCCGTGCTGGACATCACCCACCCTATGGAGGTGATTGTTGGTAATGATTATGAGTAAGGATTCTAAAGCCAGAGTTCTTATTCCGGCTATTCCACTTATTAGCTTCTTTGCCTTAGATCACCTTTCTGTAAAGTAAGGGCACTCTTACTTACATCATAGGGTTGTTGTGAGGGTTTAAATTATTGAATAACAAAGAAAAGGTACTTGGAGCACTGCCTAGCACACAATAAGCATTCAACAAATGCTGGCAATTATTATTATTTTATGTAATACAATAACCCCATAGGGGGTAAGTATCACCATCTGTGTCTTAACAGCAAGAAAGCTGGGGCTTAGACAGCTTACACATATAAGTCATTCGCCCAGAGTCATACAGCCAATAGTGGAACTACGGTCCGAGCTCAAGCCTATTTGAATATACGCCGTTTGCTTTATAATTATAACCTAGAAAACATTCACAAACAACTGTTTTACAAGAGAGAAAAGCAAACGAGGCTGTGAAGCACAGAATGTTTTCATGGCGCGCAGTAGGTTCTCCATAGATACGACCCAGTGATGATTCTGATGATGACATTAAAAGCATCATCCTGAAGTTTTAAAAAATTGTTTTAGGATAGGAGAGGGCAGAGAGAGATCATTTCTGAACAGAGGTGTAGTTAGAGACTTAAATAGAAAAGATGGCATGGGCACAGACCCTAAAGGATGGGCGTGAGTTGGGCACAGTGAGAACAGAAAAGGAGAAACCCCACGGACAGAAAACCGCACAAGCAAAGGCTTGCACAGGAATGCTTAGGGTGTGCTTGAAAAGAAATGCCAAGAAGTTCCATCTGGACGGTAGGTGAAGTGTGGAAGGAAACAACTGGGACTGGGCTGGAAAGGAAGTAGACACCCCTGTATTGATGACCAAGGCCCTGCCCAAGAAAACTGACCAACGCTGAGCCATCTTCCCTGCTCCTGCTCCAGAGTCTCCTGAAAGCACCAGGAAGAGGGATTTGGAGATGGCAAATGGGACTTCTTTAAAATTCTGGGTAACTTCCAGAACTCTTATGCAATAAAGCTTCAGTTTGAGGTGGAAGGTGGGAGCTGGGCAGGACACCCATCAACACGTGTGTGTAAATGCAAGTTGTTAAAAATATTAAAGTGCTTTTCTTCTGGGCTGATAAATGGCCCTGAGCCACCGAGGTGCCATCATCTGAACTCTAGGAGCTCCATGATGTCCTCGCAGAAAATGGTGTCCCCAAAAACAATTAATGTCCAGCACTATTTTGAAAATCCCTCCTAGGTCTAAGGGACTCAGCTTGAGGATATTTTAGCATCACATTTGGCTTAAGGACTCAGCTTGAGGATACATTAGCATCACCACGCTTGTATCAGTGAACGGGCGGGGCACTGGCACAGTAAAAAGCAAAGAGAGCAACCATGATGCTCTGGCCTCAGACATTCCTCAAGGTAGATCTTGCAGGCGACTCTCTTCTTGCTGGGTCACTGGGGCTGTGGCCCTGCCCAGCAATGTCACTGTGTTATTTGGGAGTCTGGCTCCTTTCCAAGCCCATGGAGGCCACAGGGATCAGGCACTGCCACTGCACTAGGTTCACACATGACTGCTCGCCTTGTGGGTTCCTGGTTTTCCTGTTGCTCCCAGAATCAGATATTCCTTGACCCCTTCATTAGCTTGGCAATGCTGTAGAAGGTACCAGAAGAAAGAATCCTCAAGGGTTGATTCTTGGAAGCTTTGGCTCAGGCATTGGTCTTCCCAGTGAACCAGTGGAGGGCCAGCTCTGCTGGTCTCTCATCCAAGTACTAACCAGGCCCGACCCTGCTTAGTTTCTGAGATCAGACGAGATCAGGCATGTTCAGGGTGGTATGACCATAGACTCTGCTGGTACACCACCTCCACGGCAGGGCAGCGCCCTCCAAAGCGCGAGGTGAGACCAGGGAGGGAGGGAGTGTGCCTCTTCAGGCCACTCTTTCCCTCTTGTCACATTCACACATGCCCCTTGTCCTCCTGTGCTGCTTGCCTGCCGCTCGCCCTGCATGACATCACCCCTAGCTGTCGGGCACCTACTTTCCCTTCCCGTCTCACCTGGGCTGCCCTGAGCCACAGTGGCTCCCAAAACTCAAGCCTGCTGTGTTGGTTTGGGCTTTTGAGCAGCCTTCCATGGTCATCACCAGCACTCAGCTGGCCACTCTGATGGCAGCAGACATTGATCCGGCCATCCCCATAGCCTGGTCACCCTGTGCTGGCCCTTGACTCATCTTGCCATGACATGGAAGGGAGCCTCACAGAAGAATTCCTTACTGGGCTACAGCTCGTCAATTTATATTCATATGGATAATGAACCTAATTTTTATAAAACTTCTCAAGTGCCACACACTGTCCAGAGAGTTGATGTGTATTACTCATTTAACCCTCACAGGCCCATGAGGTACATACTATCATCAGCTCCAATTTATAGACTAAGGAAACTCGAGCAGTTTGTATTAACAAACCCTAAGTCGCAGGGAAGGAACAGGGGCCAGGATTCCAACCCAGGCTGTTAAACTCCTGAGTGCACCTATGTCCCTAGATATGGCGCCACGAGGCTGCTGAAGGTACACAGGAGTGACACCCGAATTTCCGTAAGAACAGATGGTAATATGAGAGGAGGAAAAGTGTAGAGGAGGCAGATGACACAAAGAGAAAGGGGGAAGGACACAGAAAGGGGACACTGGAGCTAAAGCCGAAGACAGTGGACTTTGCTTCATTCTCCAAAGCCGGGCTCTCATGGGAGACAGTGCGGGATGGGAGTGAAAACAGGACACCACAGAGATGGAAATATAGCAGCTGAGCGCTGGGGACTCCGGGAGAAGAATGCACACAGGCTGAAGGGCGAGAAAAGGAGAAATGAACACAGCACCTCCCCAAAAGTGGGCACCAACATCGGCCTGGAGGTGCTCGCCCTCCCTCTGCATGGCTGGCCCAGGCTGGCTCAGGCTGACCCAGGCTGTAGGCCCTGAAGCAATCAGCTCATCACTGCAGCCTCTTTATTGACCAGATTTTTCCAAAGGCATGAGACACTAGTGGCCTCTCAACAGGTCTAGCCAGGTCCTGGGGAAGAGAGGGGCAGGAAGCAGAGGAGAGAAAGACAAACATGAAAGCTTCTGCCATCGGGGCCCAGAACTTGCCTGGCAGCCCAGTGCCCAGTCCTGAAGAAGGGATCAGGCTGCCCAGACAGACACAGACCAGGGGCAAGGAAAGGGCGGAAGGCCACCCTACTCCAAGGCCCTCAGGATGCCTTATCAGTAGGCCAGTGTCCTTTGGAAAACACTCCAGATAAAACAGTGAAAGTGAGACAAAGGATTTCCTTCCTCTCCCACATTCTCCCGAGGCTCTTTCATGAGCTATGGGTCTGTCTCTGTAATAATCCTAGACGATGGCTGAAGTTTTTAAGCCACTCTATAAACAGGAAATGGAGAGAGAAACAAGATTGAGAAGATGTGTCAAAATCTGTCACTGTCACTGTTGGAGCTTACCGGTTGTTGTCACAGCAGACAAAGCTGAGGAAACACAGATATTTCCTTGTTGTATTTAATCAGGGTGGGAGCTTGGACCCACAGCTTAAAGCTAAGGGTCAGAGGAAGACAGAGCAGGCTCACTATTAGAGAAGGGTGTTAGCAGGAAGGAAGACAGAGAGAAGCTGAGGCAGATAGTGGAGGGGACTGTAGGGAAAAGAGGGACAAGGGGGAGATGGGGAAGAAAAGGGGGGGGAGAAGGAGGAGGAGGGGTAAAGGGAGAAGGAGAGCAGGGGAGCTTGTGGCAAAGTGGAATCATCATTGACTTGTCTGTGTTCACTTCTCCCTGCCTCTCCCATCTCTACATGCTCTAGGTCAAGTTCTTGCCATTGGCACTTAACTCCTCTTCCCTTCATGAATCCCAACCAGCCACCCGTCCAGGTCCTTCCTGCCTCTTACCTGGACCTTGTCTGTGACCTCCAATAGTCTTCTTAGCTTTATGTTCTCCCATTTCCAGCTCATCCTGTTCACTACTCTAAGTTTAGCTTCTTAAAATGTTTCGTGACATTATTCTCTTACTGTATCATTTTTCCATAACTCCCTCTTTAACTCTCACCTCCCAATTTGGTGTTTAAGGGAAGAAGCATGAGCTTTCCATAGATTAGACCTTAGAGGTTCTCAACCTCAACACACCAACATTTGGGGCCGGATCATTCTTTATGGTGGTGGGGGGGCTGTCCTGGGCTTATTTGGGCATTTAATGACATTCCTGCTACCCAGGAGTCCATCTCTCTCCCACCGTAACAACCAGAAATTTCTCCAGACATAGCCAAACATCTCCTGTGGACAAAATTGCCTCTGGTTAAGAATCACATTTGGGAGTCCAAAATTGCTTGAGCTCATGAGTTTGAGACCAGCCTGAGAAAGAGCAAGAACCCCCAATCTCTAAAAAAAAATAATAATAATAATAAAAAAATAGTTGGGCATTGTGGCAGACATCTATAGTCTAGCTGCTTGGGAGGCTGAGACCAGGAAATTACTTGAGCCCAGGAGTTTGAGGTTGCTGTGAGCCATGATGCCACAGCACTCTACTGAGGGCAACATAATGAGACTGTCAAAAAAAAAAAAAGGAACCACTGACCTAGATTCAAATCCTGACTCTGTCACCTACTGTGTTCCCTTGAGTAAGTGACATAACCTCTCTGAGTTATGTCTCTAGTTTCCTCAACATTAACACTGGGCTAATAATGCCTAACTTATAGAGCCATTGTGAGAATTCAATAAAATGATCCTATCACATAACAGATACTAACGCAACACCAAGCATATGATAAGCACTCAGTAAATACCTGTTCTTTTTCTTAATTTTCATTTTTTCATCCAAAAGTCATGAGTAGTTGCCACTGTATACAGTACGAACCAGAGATTCCGCCAGGATTTAGGCCCATCCCGAATGCCTTAGTTAGAATATCTATTTACTTGTTATTATAAGTGACAAACAATAGTGGATTAAAAAAGGTAGGGAGGTCTCTTTCAAATAACAGTCTAGTAAAAGCTGATAAGGGGCCCACATGGTAGCTCTTTCTCTCACAGCTTTTGTTCTGCCATCTTTAACACAAGGCTTCCATCTTGTGGTCTAAGGTGGCTGTTCCAGCTCCCCCACCACATCTGCATTTCCAACCAGCAAGAGAGAAAGAAAGGTAAAGGGGAGGATATGCCTCTTTCTGCATAAGGGTAGCACAGAGGTGTTGAACGCATCACTCCCACTCACATTCTATTGACCAGAATCTAGTCACATGATCACACCTAACTGCCAAAGAGTCCGGGAACTATCTCTGGCCAAGTGCCCGGCTCCACCTTCTATTACTGTTGATGAGAGAATAGATATTGAGCCATGTTATGTACTGACTGTTTGTGTCCCTGTGCCGGCCCCCCGCCATGTTCATATGTTGGTGGTATTTGGAGATAAAGTTTGGGGTAGGTAATTAGGTTTAGATGAGATCACAAAGGTGAGACCCTGTTCTGACAGGATCAGAATCTTTATAAGAAGAAACATGAGAGGGGCTTACTGGCTCACTTTCTATCCACCATGTGAGGACACAGAGAAAACAAGGCTGTCATCTGCAAGCCAGGAAGAGAGGCCTCACCAGAAACTGGGGCTGCTAGACCTTGATCCTCCAGTTTCTAGAACTGTGAAAAATTAAATGTCTAGTGTTTAGGCTACCTAGCTTGCACATTTTGCTATGGTAGCCCAAGCAAATAGATAAAGGTTCTATCTCCAAACATTCTGAGGTACTAGGAATCAGGACATCAACCCATGAATTTGGAGGAGACACAATTCAGCCCTTAATAATCATACTGTAGATACCTGGTAAATATATCTTATCTATCTGATTAAAAGACTCAAAAAAAAAAAAAGAAAAGGTAATCACACAACTAACTCCCTCCTGTAGACACAATTGCTCATTAACATTTTTGACACGCTTACTCCTCCTGCTTCCTCTTGGAACTCAGCATTCTCTTTGGCTTCTATGACTGCACTCTCCCTCATCGTTCTTTTCTTTCTCCTTTCCCTTAGTGAGTTCTTCTACCTCTGACCACCCTTTAAAAAGTCATTGTTCCTCAGTTCTTTTCTTCTCAATCTAAGTTCTTTCTCTGGTGATCTCATGAATTCCATTGCTGCAATTATCATTTGTGTATGAATGTTCTCAAATCCATAGCTGTCACCTCTTCTGAACAGCTTGGTCAAAGGGCTAACAGATCTTATGTGGATAACCTACTAGTACCATCAGCCTAATATGCCTGAAACTGGACCATTTATCAATCCCCTTCAATTTCTCCACCATGATACATTGCTCTTCCCAACACACACACACATTGTTTCTTAAACTTCTTATCTTGGTGAACTATATCAATGTGTTCCCAGGACTAAACTTTCCCTCACTTCCGTATCCAACCCCAAATCCATCCATCCCTCCCTTCCTTCCTTCTTTCCTTCCTTCCTTCCTTCCTTCTTTCCTTCCTTCCTTCCTTCCTTCTTTCCTTCCTTCCTTCCTTCCTTCTTTCCTTTTTTCCTTCCTTCCTTCCTCTCTCCCCCCTCCCTCCTTCTCTTTCTTTCTATTTTGACAGAGTCTCACTCTGTTGCCCTGGCTAGAGTGCCATGGTGTCAACTTAGCTCACAGCAACCTCAAATTCCTAGGCTAAAGAGATCCCCCTGCCTCCACATGCTGAGTAGCTGGGACCACAGGCACCTGCCACAACACCAGGCTAATATTTTCTATTTTTAGTAGAGACTGGTGTCTCACTTTTCTCAGGCTGGTCTTAAACTCTTGAACTCAAGAGATCCTCTCACCTCAGACTCCCAGAGTGCTAGGACTACAGAGGCGTAAGCCACCACACCTAGTCCCAGTTTTATTTCTTAATACTTCTTTCCACCCTCTCTTCTGACACTTTACTCTGCACTATTGTCTTCTCTCATTAGATTACAAAAACAACCTTCCTTCTGAATCCAGCTGCCTTTAATCTACTCTCTCTCCTTCAACCAAAGTAATATTTAGAAACATAAATATGATATCCCTCTTCTTATTAAAACCTTTTAAGAATTACCATTGACCTTACACAAAAATCACAAATTCCTTAGTCTGGCAAAAGACTTCTTCATGCTCTGATCCTTCTCTCTTCCACTTCTTCTCTAGCCCATCCCCCATATGCTTTACAATCTTTATTCTGTATCTTTACCAGCAGTTTCCCAAAGAGGCCTAGATTCTCTTTTAGCCTCCAGCTTTTACACAAGTTTTTCACGCTGCCCAGGCTCCTTGTCTTCTCTCCTCTAATCCTAGCTAATTCATAGTCATACTTCAGATCTCAGTTTAAGCATCACTTACTCCAAGAAGCCTGATCATCCTTTCAGAACCCCTGCACACCCTTCCCTGGCACCAGCCCCTCCCTGACCCTTCCTACACTTTCACAGTTCATTTTCTAACACCTGAGCTCTTAGTTGTTCATATCTGTACTAAAATTATGGCCTGCAACCATAATTCATCTTTGCGCTCCTATCTCCTCCACTATTATGCAAGCTCCTTGAGGACAGAGGCTGTGTCTGATTCTGTGCTAGAAATCTGTTTTTCTTCTACATTTCCCCTTTGTCCTCTTCTGTCCTCCTGTGAGCCCAAGAGGCTGACCCAGACTAACTACATCAATGGAGTTCATCCACTGAAGAGAAGAGAGTGTGGTCTTCCTTTCACCAGCCAGATAGGTCCCTTAATCAAAGCACAGCTCCAGCCATGGGCCCCCTGCACTTGACTCGTTGTTCTGGGTTCTGGGAACTTCTTTCCCCCTTATCCCTTCAGCCTAGGGTTGATAATATCTTCATAATGTTACTAGCTCCAGGACACTCCACAATTTTCCTCTGTTTTGCCTTCACCTTTGAAAATACTCTCTTTATTAAACTTTCCTCAAATTACCAATTACACGATTTAAGTTTGCCAAAACCTGACTAATTTTCTTTCAGTCCCTGGCAGAGCCTAGCACATAAATGTTGAATGAATGGATGAATAAATGATTGAAGCTATTGGCTAGCTTGGCTTATCCAACCTCCATTTCATAAGAAGGAAAAAGATTTCTCAATGTAGAACTTGGAACTGGAGTGTGACAGTTTTAGGGTGGGCAAAGAAGGGGATCCTTGGGAATCTTGGCAGGAGGTGTATCTAGCAAATTAGAAAGAGGGTGTTGGGCAGATGCCCTTTTACTGGCAGCCCCTGAGGCGTCCAGGGATGTGCATTTCCGGCAGTGACTCTGCGCCAGGTCAGGTGGGAAGGGCTCTCATACCTTCCTTTTCTTTCTCTTGGTCTTGCCCCTAGAGAAGTGATTAGAAAATCTCTGGATCATTGCCTCCTCCATCCTCCCACTCAAATCCGGCAGCCTGAAATTCAAGCTCAAGAGGTGTGGGAGGGGAGCCCAGCAGTCATCAAAGAAGGAGAAACTCCATTAGCAACAGAGCCACAAGGCCACAGCAGGGTCTGGCTCCTTTATAGTCCCAGGGCTGTTCCTGCTGGGAGAGACTCCAGTGCTCATTACACCAGAAGCAGCTCTGGGGCCCAGGAGGGAAGTGATTGCCCAAGATCGTACAGTGAGTTGGAGGAAAGAGAGTGCCAGAACCCAGCTCTCCTGACTAACGAACCTGGCAGCTCCTTGGCACACCACACTGCCTGCCCCAAATGGGGGAGGCTTCCTACATGCCAGGCCTCAGCGGGAAGTCAGGGCTCCGGGAAGGTAATAGGCAGACAGACCGCACAGGTTTGTTACCCTAGATGACTTGCTGTGGCTCCACACCATGTCAAAATGTAGTTGGAGTTAGGAGTGCTGACTCTGAACCCCCAAAAATACGGACGTGAATTTTGTGTGATCCTGAATAGAAAAGTGACTTAACTTCTCTAAGCCTCAGTTTCCTCCTCTGTAAAGTGAAAATAAGCAGAATGCTCACCCCATAGGGTTTTGGGGGGGACTAAATATGGTGATCTCAGCAAAACACTGAGTAAATTTAAAAACTGGCAACGGAAAGTATTCAGTATATGTTGGCTAGTATTTTTATCTGCAGCAATTGTCTTATTTAATTCTCACACCTTCCTTTTAAGAAAGGCAAGATATGAGCTCAGTGAGATAAGTTACTTGCTCAAATTTATGTATTTATTCTTTTTTTTTTTTTGCTTTTTTAGTTAGGGTCTCTCTCTTTTGCCTGGGCTAACATGCAGTAGTGTCATTATAGCTCACTGCAACCTCAGACTCCTGGGCTCTCCCAATCCTCCTGCATCAGCCTCCTGAGCAGCTGGGACTACAGGTGCACACCACCAGGGCCAGCTAATTTCTCTTATATTTTTGTAGAGATGGGTTCTCATTCTTGCCCAGGCTGGTCTAGAACTCCTCCTGGCCTCAAGTGATCCTTCCACCCTAATGTCTCAGAGTGCTGGGATTACAGGTGCAAACCACCATGCCCAACCTATTCATTCATATTTGTTAATCTTCCACTGAGGGGTCAGATACTATTCTGGACTGTGGGGATACGACAGTGAAAAAAGCCAACAAAAATCCTTACCCCACAGAGCTTACATTGTAGTTGGGGAAGACGGACAATAAACAAAAATGTAAGTGAATTATATGAAATACTGGAGGTGGTAAGGGCTCAATCGGCTAAGGCGCCAGCCACGTACACCTAAGGTGGCGGGTTCGAATCCCCAGCCCGGGCCCGCCAAACAACAATGATGGCTGCAACCAAAAAATGACCGGGCGTTGTGGCGGGCGCCTGTGGTCCCAGCTACTTGGGAGGCTGAGGCAGGAGACTCTCTTGAGCCCAGGAGTTGGAGGTTGCTATGAGCTGTGATGCCATGGCACTCTACCCAGGGGGGTAGCTTGAGGCTCCGTCTCAAAAAAAAAAAAAAAGAGGTA